>JAZHYW010005573.1:0-80000 GCA_037355805.1 Ixodes ricinus
ACGACTCACCCAGTCGTTTGCGGTCAGCCACATCTCTTACGTTGCGTCGTTCCACAATTGGAAAGCGGCGGAAAAGATCAAGATTAACGCGATGATCAGAAAGGCGTACAAGACGGCCCTGGGCCTATACCCTCACACCAACACTGAACGCATGCTCGCGTTGGGCGTACACAACACGCTGGAAGAAATCGCAGAAGCCCAGCGAACGGCGCAGTATCACCGCCTGTCCCAGACCAGGACGGGAAGAACGATACTACAACGCATCGGAATCAACGCGCCAGAGACGACCCCGGAGGTGGCGAAGCAGCTACCCCGGGACGTTCTCCAAAGACTAAGGGTCCCACCCTTACCAAAGCACATGCATCCGCAAGTACACCAAGAAAGAAGAACGGCGAGAGCCACGGCCCTCACAAAGGATCACGCCAACGATCCGTGCGCGTACTACGTGGACGCGGCGAAGTATCCCCACCGGCCAAACACGTACGCAGCAGCAGTCATCGCAGCAGACACCGGAGTACTCACAACGTCGGGAAGCATACGGTGCAAGTCGCCCACGCAAGCCGAGGAGTTTGCAATTGCACTGGCACTAGCGATCCCGGATTGCCGCACGGTCCTCAGCGACTCGAAGCCGGCGATAGTCAACTTTGCTACAAACAATGTCCATGGAACCACTGCAAGAGTATGTTCAATGATAGCAAGACCGGAAACCAACGTTACCGTCAAGTGGTTCCCTGCGCACGCCGGGGAGCTGGACGCGGGCCCGAACCGCAACGAGGAGGCAGATATGGAGGCACACGCGCTAACTAGCCGCGGGTCTCCGTCCACGCATTCCTCGGAGCCGCAACGACCCGATTCCGAAGACGATGAGTATTCCCTCACAACCTACGGCGAAGTTCTGCAGTGGTACAGAACGAGCAGACGCCTGTATCCACCGCCTCACCGAGACCTACAACGCAGTGAAGCAGCCACACTACGGCAGTTGCAAGTACAAGCCATATGGACCCCCGTCTGGGCAAAGCACGTTTGCCCGGAGGTATACACCACAGACATATGCCAACACTGCAAGAAGGCGCGAGCCACCCAGAGACACCTTCTCTGGGACTGTGCGCCGCCACCGCCGGGCAACCAAGAAGCCATGCCAACCGCCCTCAGCAGCAAGATCATCAGCCAAGAGCTAGGCGACCAAAGAGACGTGGTCCAGCACGTGCTTAGCATCCTGGAACGACAGCGGCCGAAAGCGGCGCCCCCACGGGGCTGACGCGAGTAGGTTGCAGCTCCGGGACGTCCAAGCACGCTAGTGTCTCGCTTAAATCCCCTACCCCTTCCCCCTTTTATGCCGGATCGTCAATAAAGTTGTTTCACTCACTCACAGCTTAGCCTTCTCCATCATCGGACTCGTTACAACGCGAAAGATTGATAGCGGAAAAAAAAGAAGAAAAACATCGGCAATAACATTAAATAAATAATAAAGCAGCAGCAATATATTTGGAAAAAAATAATAAACACTTTTATTGTGCTCCCTCAAACCATCATTTCACTTTTTATGTGGCGTATAGTGGCCATTTTCTTTTATGTTTCACCGTAATTACGACCTGTTTTCATCTGCCTGTGTGGCGCGATTAGGAGGTGTGAGCCGCTCGGAGACGAATTTGTTGTTCATTGTAACTGCGCTGTGCATTACATAGGTTGTACAGTTGATTGATACGAGTAAAACACTAAACCTTCTTAAAGATGGTTTGGTGAACTGCGCACGGAACGGGTCCTTGAAGAAAATCCGCCCCGAGCATCCTCGCTTCCCAGAGTCCCTCTTCCTTTCCTCAAGGAACAGTTCCTAAAGTAATAGTTCTGAGTTCGGAGTTTATACGCACAGTTTTTTCTAAAGCTACACGGGCGCGATATCGCCTCGCACGTCGCTGCACTGGTCTTCTGAAACGGGGTATTTACGTGCGTATGTACCCGAGGGAAACGGGTGACGAATTACCGAGAAAATTAAGACAGTAAATTCGGTGCTAGCCACGCCATGTGGTTCAAACGTATCCATTATTCGCGACAATTAAAAAAAAAAAGCCAATTCGTTTTAGCGTTTACCCGTCCTCACGCTCAGCGGTCGTGGTTCCCCGATCTAAGCAGCCATTGCTTTTCATAAGACATTAATCCGGCGTAAGAAGAAACGGGGTGCACTGACGCCATTAGCGCCGCATCGTGCAGTAATAACGGGGCTCTTTGTGTTACATAAATCCCCCGCAGCGGTGGAATGCAGCCCCTGCGTCCACGCAGCAGAAGCCTCCGGCCGGGATCGGGAAGGAGGAGCCCCGGAAATATTGAATTAGAACAAATGGAAGAAGCGTGTAGCCACCGTCACCCGCGAGGAAGGCGTGCAGTGGCGGCGGAGAGGGCGGCCTTCCGGCGTGAAGGTGTCGACCGACTGCGTCAGGCTCCGCGTGGTGGCGGGGGTTCAAAGGAGCACGCTCGTCCCATCGGTCACGATCTCGGCGCTCGTTTTGAGCGGCAGGAAATCGGTGATGGGGGTTGCGCATGATCGCCCCTTTCCTTGCTTGCTCGGTCGGCTTCCTCCATTGGCGACTGTACAGCCTACGTTTCATTTTACCGTGGTCGCCACCGGAAAAGGGTGCGAGTGTACACGCCTCTGACCGTATATCCCGTGTCGATTCTGTGTTTCATGGAGGTTCGCAGGATGTTCGCAGGTTGTTCGCTCAGCGCTTTCTACATGTCGGGGGCACATTTAGAACGCAGCATATTGAGAAACGTCTTAGAAAATCTAGAGCTCGAGTTCGTTTCATATAATAAAGAGTTTTAGAATAACGCACGCAATTTTAGCGCACGCTAGCGCGAAATTTAGCGCTTCAGCTAGCGCACGCTACGTAAGAGAGTTTTAGAATAGCGTTTTTCCGCTCCGACGCAAAAGCCCAAGCATCTCGCGCTTGCAACGCCACCAAGATAGTCACGATTTTTATTTCACACACAAAATGCTGTAACTTGAGAGAAAAAAAAAGTTTTTTTTTTCGTCCAGAGTAACATTTTAGATTTGTTTAAACATGAGAATACGACGGGAGCGGTCGATCTGTCATGTCCGCTTGCGTTGCCTCGGCAAGACAGGTCTCGTGTACTGGCCTTCGCACACTGTTCCTTCGCCGAGAAATGTTCGCGTGTCGCAAGCATCAAGTTGCCGGCGATCGTTGCCAAACCGAGTGCAATTTCGTCCCGTATTGAAAATCGCAGTCGCGAGGATGCCGCCGACGTCGCGCTCGCGACGCCGCCAAAGCGGCCGCAGCCATGGTAGCCATGGTTCTGGGAGCCGCCATTTTTTAATTCTGCTCGTCTTGGCTTCAGCCAACTTCACGCGCACGTACACACACACGCGTGCGTTTCCAACATTTGGGTCTCCTCACTATGGTGTCTCCCCTAACCCCCCGAACGACATAAAGAAAAAAATTTTCTAAAAAGAAATAAAAGGTCACGACCGGTTTGGCTTGTTCCGACCCGCTTTCTAGACTTGAATGTAAGGCCCGTGGGCGGCCCTGGCCCTTCATGGTTGTAACTATGATCCCCGAGCCCGGCCCGCGGGCCGGCTCAGCTCGCGGCTCATGGGCTGATGCTTGATGCTTGATACTCACAACCGACTTCTTTTAATCAGTTGTGCCTTCGCAGGCTTTACCGATTGAAGGTTTTATTTTTCAATATTTTTTCTTTAACCTCGTCACCCTAACATATGTCTCTTAGTTTTACGCGACCCGGACCCGGCCTGATAGGATGCCTACCTGATCAGGAGCGGCCCAGGCCAGCCGGACCCGGCCGGATGGAATGCCTACCTGATCAGGCCAAGACGTGCGCCTCATCTCTTCCATGCAATGCTGCCCGGGAGGCATTGGTGCATTTGATTCGTTTAGACTAATTTGCATGAAAGACGCTGTTAAATCGCAGTGACGTGGTGAGCGTTTGAAAACTTACTCAAATATAAAAGACATAGCTTATAAAAAAAGTAGGCCCGTCCAATGCTCTAGTCCACTCTACGAATTGGGGCGCGTTCGGAGGGCCAATCAGTCCGTCGCACGAGCTGTGTGCAGCGCCATCAAAGAAGCTCTACGAAGCGCGTTGTTTGCAGAGTTGCCTCCTTGGACCCCGCACTCGCGCCCATGCTTATGTTTTGACGATGCTGTTCAGTGCCCAGAACTGCTGAAGTGGAGCACAAAAAGACTATTTTATCGCAATCATCCAATCTAAATATACCAGGCAACACGCGATGATATCGGCACCCCTGGGCATCGGAATCACAGAACGATCATTGGTTCCGGCACTGCTTGCCCATCACGCGTGGGAGGGTGACAGCTGTGCGAGAAAAGCCCCTTGGAAAGGTGCGTCCACTTGTAGAAAAGCTGCGAGTCCTGCCCTCGTCAGATCTTGTCATTTTCACATGAGCGTAAGAGTCTAAAACCTGAGCGGGCAAAGTGGGTAGTCTGAAGGGTCTAATTAGTACACCTTCCCAAGCTCTGAGAAGGCAAACGAGTTCCGGGCGTTTCTGGAGAAGGCGCCAGTTCACCAAAACCACGGCTTGCATACCGCCCGGTCGAGGAGGTCAGGGGCGTCGTCGTGTATTAGTGGACCAATTACTGCGGCTTGAACTGACGCGCCGGTAATTGCTACCTTGGCGTACCGGCGCCATGGACGTTCTTTGAGCGTCCTCGGAACAGTCGGGACGAGCTCTGCGAAAAAAGTGCTCCACCAGAATTATCTTTAGTGCGAACATAATGGTTTGTGTATCCGCGAACAACCTTGCAGTGACCACGCCAAAGTGCGACTGCGTGGGGTCTCACAGGAAGGAAGCGGTAAATAGCGAGGCTCTGTTTAAGCCCCTCAGACTGAGATTGTAGTGTACAAATAGAAGAGAAACACTTAAAGCAGGACAGGATAGGTTCGTTGCCACATGACGGTAGCATAACGCTAAGCGTTAGCAGCCATCAGTAGAGTGAAATGTCCTCATAGTGCGTATTGTCTCAGGCCTATGATGCTTAAGGAAAGGTTTTAGCAAGTCGTTTTCCAAGGCCCGATAGCGCGACGAGCGCACGCTTCAAAGCATTACTTGAAGTGGAAGTTCCAGCTCCCGTTGTCAGTACGGTTGTATGGAGGCACAATTTCCTAAAAGTGCTGTCCTGCAAATGTTTGATTACAAGAAAGGCGCCTACCTATTTCTTGAAGATTTCGGATCATGTGCTCGCTCGTTTCTATCTCATGGAACCCTGATGGCTCATGGGGGCTTCTTATAACAACGCACGATCCTGAGAGGCTCACTAACTGCTGGTTGTGATTTTTTTTATCTATGTTATGGGTAACCTTCCCAGATGGTGGGACTGTGCTTATTGTGATAAAATTACCATTCATAATGTCAAGGTCCAAGCCGACATGTAAAATAAGTCCTTGAATGTATATTTTTTAAGTCTTTTCCTCCTGGACAATTTTTTAACATTTACATGAGACGTCGTTTTTATTGAGAAAATGTTATTGTTGCTTCCTTGTTTATCTAAATTTATTTAAAGCCCAGAAACTACCTAAATTAAAAAGAAAACAGCAAAAAACTTGGAAACGATGTTGCATTGCATAGCGAGAGCCACTGTTTAGCCTTCCGATGTCAGCTTTCGTGCATATCCAAGAGTGGCTCACAGGTCAAGAGTGAAGTCTAGTGCTTTGTAAAGAAACAGCGATATAAAAATTATGATAAAAAAAAATCAGTGTCAGTAACTGCTTTTTTTTTGTTGCAGAATTTGACATAAAGATAGCAGTTGTGAATCTGACAGGCATTGTGATTGGAAATTATCTAAAAACTAAGCATCCTTAAGCATAAACAAAAACGACAAAAAAAAACCAAAAAAACTGGGTAGCACCTTCTATTACACACGTTACAGGACTTAGAAAGACAGAAAGTGCATAGTGGTTTCTTCCCAACGATAACTATATGCAGTGAAGTTTTCGGGAAGTTCACATAATTAGTATCGTTTAGGTGCCTCTCGGTTCTTTTTCTATATTCTTCCTCAAAGCTCATCACGCCAGATGCGTATACGCAACGCAAGCGACATTCCATTCGTGTTTGAGTCCATGTCGGCACGACACAAAACACGGGTGAACCCGACAGACCCAGTAAGTGCCCGCAGCCTTTGTCCGTGTCGCTCTGTGCTTTCGTCTCTTGCCCCTATCCCCAGTCTCGAGTTTACAACTATGCTCAAATCACACCAGCTGGCCTGCACCCTCACCACTGCTTCATGACGGCATAATTCGTCGTCCGGTAGCTGTTCCCACGTTGTGCAATAACGGTATTAACCTTCTATTTGCACCTCCATTACGAACAATGAGTATATACGCAGGCTGTAAAGCGCGCTGCACGCTCTCCAAGAGGTATACCACGATACATTAACACATACGCGATATGAAAGACACCGTGGCGCAGCTTAGAGAGCCTCGGGGTAGCGGTGCTCCGGGGATGAATATCAATAAGCCGAAACAACCTCGGAAGAACACCGCTCGGCTCTTGCATCGCTCCGGCCGCGCGAAGGGTCACGCGCCAACGGGTTCTTCTGGTAGGCCACCCAATAGAATTGTTTTCCCCTGCGCCATCACGCGCGCGTGTTCCAAAGGAGCGCGAAAGGCGCGTTCCCACCGGCGATGCGATCTAGTCGCGCGATAACTTTCATCGCAAAAGCGACCATCGCGGGCAAAAAGCGACGCGATTTGAGCAGTCGCTTGCTGACCCGACTTTTCGCGATGCGATCTAGTCGCGGAGCGGCTGAGCCGATCAACAGCGTTCGGAGCGAGAGTTTTCGAGAACCGACTCGCAACCGAAGGCGTTGGACTCGCTCATCGCGCACGCCGGTGTGACCATCTAATTTTTTTGCGATGCGATCTAGTCGCATCGCGCGACTGCTTACATCGCCGTTGTGAATGCGCCTGAAGAGTCACCGTTAGTAAAAGCGTCGTTCCGCTTTATGTATAACGATGCACGGCCCGAGCGTAGTGGGGGACATGACAGTGTGTGATTGATGTGACTGAGAATCCGATCCTACGTTTTGGGCCGCTCTTTACTTTGGTTATTGGTAAACTCTGCTGTTTTTTTTGTTGTTTTTTTTAGTTTGGTTTTTTGGTAGTTCGTTTTTGCCACGCGTGATGGGGATCGTCTTTCTTCAACGAGTGCTGCTTGCGCAGACCAATTTCTTTCGTGCTGTTGTCTGCCTCAAGTTTTTAGTCGTGTTTTCGCCATTGCTATGGGGCCTGGAACGCCTCTTGATTTGTTGCTTCTCCATTTCCGCCTGGTCACGTCACATCTACGCCATAGTGTACAGCATATGCAGTAACTCTATCACTGTTTCCATACGCGATCCAGGGTTTGTGCACAATAGCGGAGGTGTATACGGCAAACGTCTGTTCGCCTGTAGGTCACAGCAGTGTTGCCATTTTATCGGGTTTCCCGCTAAAATTTAGTTTTTTTTTAAATTTTAGTTTGGGAAATTGCCGTTCTGTGGTTGGCGAAATTTTTAGTGGTTTGCAAATCATGTTAGCGTTTCTTTTTTTTTTCTGGCGCTCTATTATTAGATAACACTTAATAATTGTAAATAGCTTAATTTCTGTGTTAAGGTCATGTGGCCGTTACGTTTTCTTACTCTTAAAACAGTCTTGTCAGTGTGAATAACTTGCGACGCTACACTCTAAAACAAGCCCGTGCGTGTACTTTCCCGCACAACACTTCGAGAGCCAATCACCGCAACATTTGGAGGCAGCTCAGCGAATGACGACTGCCGAAACATAAGTTTAGACCTAAAAATGCAGTCTCAGTTGTGACATTAAGCAATTTTAAGCGTGGCGTTTTGCATTGCTTAATGTGACAACTGAGACTGCGTTTTTTGGTCCAAACATATGTTTCCCCATCGTCGTTCGCTGAGCTGGCCCCCTAAGTTGAGGTGATTGGCTCTCCGAGTGTTGTGCGGCAACGTAGACGCACGGGCTTTTTTAGAGTGCAGTGAGGTGTTACTGTGGAAAACACTGAAACATGCTTTGAACCAGTTTTGGCGGTAACGCGTTACAACTAACAGCGTTACCGTTAACGCGTTACTTTTTTAAGTAACGTAGTAACATAATCGTTACATTTTTAAATCAGTGACGGGTAACGTACTAACGTTACTTAGAGTAACGGGTAACATACTTACGTTACACGTTACATATTCTTCCTCACACCTGAAAAAAAAGTACACTTAAATTTCTTTTTCTGTTTCTATATTTCGTTTTACCTTAACCCTAGACGAAACCTACACTGCGAGCTGACGGGACTAATCGGACGGCGTCAAAAGGGCAGCATCATGGTGTTCGTGATGTTTCTGTATACCTGTTCTACCATTGCTGAACCAATCATTTACAAAAAAAAGGCCCAGTGACCTGCGCTTTTGACTCTGCTTGATTTGTCCAATTAGCTCGAGGCGTTGGCTTCGTCTGGACTTAGGCTGAGAAAAAGTGTAGGCGCCAAGTCACGAATTATTGCCTTAAGTCCACATACGTTCAACATTTTGCCTGTCTCTTCCCCACGCAAAATATCCCTTATTAAAAAAAACAAAAAAAAACCGCTTAGGTTCTTTGTCTTTATGTCAAAAAATGCTGTCGCAAAAAAAAAACCGCTGTTATCGTCAATTTATAAATAAAAACGAACGCCAAAGTAACGTGCATTGCTTTTTATCGTTGACGGTAACGCGTTCCTTTTATTTTGAGGTAACGTGGGACCGTAATACAATCCTTTATTTTACAAGTAACGACTAAAATATTTCATTACTGTTTTTCGGTAACGCCTACAACACTGCTTTGAACTGATTTTGGGCGTCCATGTAATAATTCGTTTTCCAGGTCTGCCACATGACACGGGCCCAGTATATTCTCCACAGAAATTCGGAAAACAAAGACTGGTTACCAGAAGTTCCAAGCGACGTTAGACCAATCAGATACCTCAACTGGGGTATATATCTTTTTCAAATGCATTCAATTTGGTTACTGAAGCTACGAACTGCCACCAGATATTGTACAGAAGCTCGGAAGTATGAAGATGTAACTCTGCAGGTATGACAACATACCACACCTAGTTACACCTGGTAACAAAAAGATCATGAGGTGGAAATGGTTCTGTACATGGAAGCACTTCGAGTGAAACAGGAGAAATCCCTTATAAGTTTTTTTTTAAATTTATTGTGCCGTGCTAGACCAGTTAGAGCGGTAAATGCTATCAAAAAGTCATTATTACCCTGCGCCTAAAAGTTAGTGTTTTGTTTAGCAATTTATTTAGATTCTCTTCTTTTTTTTTGGGGGGGGGGGGGGGTTGATTTTTTAGTTGGCAGCACTGCACTCTAACTTCACAGTTCCCTGAAGATTCAGCAGTTGGGACGCTGCGACGGCGCTTTGAATGTGGGTAGTAAATTCTAGTGATATAGCTAGGATAGTCTGCAAATAAACTCTGAATATTAAACCCACAAAAAATGCTCCCGAAAACATACAACTAAACAGATAGTCATAATAGCCAAAAAAAAATATAGATTTGCGTTCAATAAACTATTTTGTCACAAACAAACAAAAGGGAGGCCGGTTGTCTTCGCGGGGACACACCTCCGAAAGCGGCGATGTGTAAGTGCGACCCTGTGTCTTGCTGAAGAACGACGCAGATATGAGTTGGCCGAGTTGTTGAAGAACGACGAGGAAAAAAAAGGAAAAATAGATAAAGAGGGAGCCTAGAAATAGAGAGAGAAATAACACGAAAACGTCTGGTGCTAAAAGGGTAGTGACTCCCACCGAAAACGGTTACTAAACGAGCGAGATTCTTTTCCCCGAGACGGTCGCCCGCTATAGTGAGTCTGAGTGCGTTCCTGCGGTTTCAATAGAGCCACCAAAAACGACTTCTATCGAAGGGGACGGAAGGACACATGCGAGGAGCAGGTAAGCTTTTGTGCCGATACTGTGGGCTCATTACCGGCCATCTCACTCATACGACTCCCCCAAAGGGACTTGTGTGAGTGAAATGGATGCTCTCCACCAGCGCTGCGTTGAAAACCTCGAGCCTCTGGGAATGTTTGAATATGTAAATTTCCAGAGTGGCGATAGTTAATTGAAATATACCAAAAATGGAGGTGCACGGTATATCCACCGCAATCAGCATTTGTCTGATCGCGACCTCCATGGTTCGAATTTGTTCACACTTGAGTGACCGTTTTTCTGGTGTGCCTGCATCTTCAATGTGAGTGAGTTTACTTCTGCGCTTCTCCTACAATATGAATATCCAACTCGCCCAAGCATCCATTCTAAGAAGATATGCTCCAACTTCGAGTTGCTGAGACGATGGTGATAGGTGATACACTACGCTAAGATATTGCACAAAGTCGTGCTGTCACTCACGCATAAACACAAGAAGAAGGAAGCGGGATATACGGCACGCACATAAACGCTTCCAACAAGATGGAAAGAGAAAATCGAAGATCTGTCCGTTAGGCTGCGGAATTTGACGCCGCTCTACCGCCAGTTTTATCTCCCCGCGTTTCCTCCTCGCGGCGACTGCTCCGGTTTGTCAGAAACGGAGGGAAAAAAATAAGAAAAGAAGCATTGTGCTTGTATGCGTGTGCGTATATGTGTGCGACAGGTGCCAACCGATGTCGCCTGGGACGACTGTATACGCGAAGAAACTGCATAAGAGCAGAGACAAACAGAAACGAGAATCGCTCTATTTATCGCACGCCGAATCAACGCTCGCCATTTGTGGCGCCGATTCGCAGCGTCTCGTATATCAATGCCGCCAGTTTTACTTTCTTTTTCCTATTCTACAGCTTGTATGTTGTGTTTTTCTTCGCTCCACGCTCGAGTATTTACTCTGCTGTTCGGCGATTCAAAGCGGGCACCTCCACAGAAAGTCGACGCCGATCCTTTCCGGGTTTAGAGCCGAATCGTGGACGAAAATCAAAACACGCAGCACAGGCTCGAGGAACACGCTGTTGGCTTTAAAACGACGGAGGGGCGCCACCCGGAAAGATAAATACGGGACGGATTTTAGTCGCACCCTGCATATGTGTATGAGCTCGTTTGCTTTCGGCGTTGCTACGTTCAGAAAGAGGCTCACCTAAGAAATAAAAATAAAGCAGTATAAAAAAAATGCAAGCACACAAATGCGAGGCAACCTGTTTACACGCCAAATAGAAATGGCTACCATTAACCCAGCGAGCGGGAAACTGTTGAATTGAGCTGGTGTGTGTAATGGTGATAAATATTCAGGCGGGATATCGGAAGCAACGGGAAAAAGCTGGATTT
The DNA here is from genome assembly GCA_037355805.1 of Ixodes ricinus. Lineage (NCBI taxonomy): Eukaryota > Metazoa > Arthropoda > Arachnida > Ixodida > Ixodidae > Ixodes > Ixodes ricinus. The sequence continues at coordinate 11,329 of JAZHYW010005573.1, forward strand.
AATGCTCGTTGTCACTGGTATTTTTGCATCACGGCGATGCTCCTAAATGTGGAGATTACAAGTGGGTAATTACCGTTCTTTTTTTAGAAAACATTCATCTTCAGGCATTCGAGAAATCGACGGATGCCCAGCGTCAGAGTCACTCGCTCGCTCGATAGGATAGGAACACCAGCGTTGTGGGGCCATTCCGTGGATGACCTTTGCTGCACACAATGCTTGCTCTCTGTACCTAAGAATGGACGACAAACATAAGCGTTGTCTCTAACTTTGAACCTCTCTTTTATTTATCTCTTCGAAAAAGGCCATGGACATGCGAACAAATAGATGACCCTCTTTCTTTTTTAGATTCTAATCTTTCTGATCTGACCTCAGACTCCTTCGCTAGCTTGCAGAAGAAAAACAAGGCACGTACCTAGGGCCTGTTGAAATAAAAGCAGTTTTATCATTATATTTGCGGCTATTTTTATATAAAAAGAAGCAAGCGAGATTACTTGTACGTTTTGTAGAGATGCCCGTGTTTATCACAGACGTGTCCCTCGTAAATACAGATCACCCCCGGTGCAGGTGAAATTGTTCTGTCGCGATTACAAATATCGCTCCCTCTGTAGACCGAGATAGATGTCAATCTTTGAATCGTTGTTTATCTCCTTTATAATCCGATTAAAGGGATAATAAAGTTTATTTTGGGCTGGGATACATTATTTTAGATTGGTATCTGACCGATCACATATCGTTTAGTGGCCAAAAGAAAGAGTATAGAAAGTCAAAAGCCCGCTGATCGCGACAAATTATAGCGGACTATTTCGTACCTCCTTCGAAAGCTCTCCGCCTTTTCACTGTTATGCATCCGCGGTGCCCAACAAGCACGTCGGCGGAACTCTGCTGACGCTTAGGACACGATCACTGAGTCACTCAGATGTATGCGCTCGTCAACAGTCAATCCGTCAACGAATATTTGGATTCGCGTTCGTGGCCAATCAGTGCCGCGACGGCAGTTGTCATCACTTGCGAATGACAAGTTCCATGGTGGAAGCCTGGCGTCATCGCATCCGGTGCCCAAGCACGTCACACAAGCACGTGATTTCCCATTTCGCTTTTGAGTTGAGGGTTAAAGCTGAGGAGGAAGAAGTTGAAGAATAATTTCACGGTCCCTTTCGTTTTGCTAAATTATACGAAGAGCTCCAACCCAAACCTTTTGCGCTGTTTATCGGATAAAGCATCCAGGTACCCGCCTTCCTGCGGCGAAGCGCGGTGTATTACGAAACCGTTGAAAAACTGCCCTGTTGTGCCAAGCAGGATATAAGGGTGGGAATAGAACGTTCTTCTTATCGACGCTTGGAACTCCAGTTCCAGTATTGCGTTAAGACAGACAAAATCAACCTTCTTCAAAATCATGGTCCCAGAGGTTCTGGTGTAAAGACACATGTTCGCGTTCTTTGGATTCAAGAGCGACTATGATACACTTCGTGCTTTCAGTGCCACATGTACCACCGGAAGTATAGAAGCCGCCATCAGTCATTTCCATTTCGGCTAACATAGTCCGGCATAGTATGCGCACATCGAGAAACGGTGGTGGTGGTGGTGGTGGTGGTGGTGTTTGCCTGACGTGAGGTTTTTCTCACGTCAGGAAAAGTTTCACGGGCTTGGGTTATTGCAGTTTTGATGAGAATGAATGCAGGGAAAAGGAGGGGGAACAGATGACGATGAGAAATATAGGATGATGAAACACAAGTTAACAAATTAAAGTAAAATAAAGAGTCGTCAAAAAATCAGTCAAAAGTGAGAAAATGGGCACATCTAGAACGCGAGCATCACAAAATGTTCACAAAATTCCCGCAGGAAACTTCGCGAGAAAAACTATCACTGGCACACAAACACGAAAAGAGAAGTGGGCGGGCGTATGTTCTCACTAATCACAGCCTTGCCAGAAGCCCACAGGCATCAAGAAGCTGAACACAGTCTTTCGGAGACGTGTGCACGTGGATGGTGGACCCTTGGGGAATAGCATATCCACGAGGGTGGGTGAAACACCGAGGTTCTTCAGTGAAGCTAGAAGGACAGTTCTTTCTGCATTGTAGTGTCCACACTCAAAAAATATATGCGTCAGCGTTTCTGGCTGATCGCAGTGCTCGCAGAAGGGGCTGGTTGTTTTTTGATGCGGTGCAGGTTCACTTGCGTGTACGCGCAGTCTGCTCTTAGGCGGTGGAGAATCGAGAAATGGAATTTACGAAGAAATGAATTAGAAAGAAGTCGTCTGCTGATAACACGGAAACAAAACAAAAACAACAATCCAGGGCCTCGCGACGTCTTTACCCATCTTCGTTTTTCTTTTCCCGTTCTTCAAGTGATAGCATACAGCGTCAGCTCCTGCAAAGTCAGTTCCTGTACCTCCCCCGCACAGCAGGCGCTCTCTACCGAAGCAGCACTGAGAACGTGAGCGGCATGAGAACGCCAGCACGCACGAGCTCTCTTGACAGTCGCTCGTTGTTGTTAACACGCGTTTTAGGAATGTTTTGTTTTCATTTCCTCTCTTCCTTTTTTTCCGCGTGACAATTCAATTTTTATTGAGTGAACACAGGCAGGTTTTGAGGGTAACGAAGCCAACTTCTTCCGCTGCGCCGCCTCCGCCTAATGGCGCGTTCGCACTTGCGAATTTGCGGGGGATCCTCTCAGGCGGAAGGTGGATGATGGAGACCAGACCCCAAATTCCGCTTTCTGCCTGCGCGGATCCGCCTGCGAATCTGCGAGTGTAAACGCGGCATTAGACCGGTGTGCCCACGTTGTGCCGAACGACTGCAGCGGTCCGCCGTGCACGCGTGCGTGCTCGGAGACCCAGCGCGGCCGCTGAATCCATCGCCCGGGCCCGAACAAGCGCTGGCCAGAGCACCGCGCCGGCCCCGCTTGGTGATAAGGCATGCTTCGCCCTGGACAGGAGCTGCCGCTGGTGCTGTTCTAGCGCCGCAGCACACCGTCCCAAATCACAGGAGGTGCACTCTGATGCGGAGGACGCGGCGCCGCTGCTTGACGGCGCAATCTGGAGGCAACAGCGAGAAACCTCTCGTCGTTACCTGATTTTTTGTTATTTGTTTTCTGTACATTTCTTTGAAACGAAGGAGCATCTGTGTTTATGTGAGTGTGGAGGCAAGAGACCATGAAGTTGATATGGTGCCTTCGTTTGCTTTTCCATTCGTGTCTAGCTAAGACACATCCTAGCCTAGTTTGTGCTGCTGATAGTAGATGAAACATTCTGGGAAGAGCATCCCGATGGCTTTCATCCTCGGTGGTTTCTGCTTATCGGGCGCACGTTCGGGTCACACTGAAGAAAACGCGTTTTTCCGAGACAAATCAAAACAGGGCGACAAAAAACGAAAATACCATCACCGAATTGGCGACAAATTTTTTGGGGTTTCCGTGAAGTTGTGGGGAGGGAGCGGGGGTCACTGATACTCCCGTCGCCCTGAGTGCTGCGGCTCGGCCGAATGTGCCGGCTATCGGGTTTTGATTCCGAGTTTTTTGCTCCTTTTCACGTCGTTCTTATTTTAGTTATATTTTTCCACTCATTTTTACTTCGTTTTCACGGCCTTTCTTCTGCATAAAGGCATGACGCATTGCCAGGAAACGCAAAACAAGAACATATTTTGCTGGTCGGATCTCGAATTGTAGTCTCGTCGAACGTCTCCAGTGGGTAATGTTGAATTTTAGTGAGGAGTCTTCCAGACGATCGATTCGATGTCGCTGCTAGCCTTCTCGAAGACCTCACACACTCTGCTCTGCGGTTGCACGCACTCGATCGTAGATTAAATCCGGCCGTCTACAGAAGGCTTTCTTGAACCTACCGGATATTCTGAAACTTTCACGCCTGCGGTGGCATCACATCTAAACGAGCACAAGCAGTTTTAATCCCTCATGAAATATATCCTAGATATCCGCGTCACACCGAAGTAAGCTTCAATTGTTTTCGAAAGTGAGCTTCATTGAACACACTCACACGGTAAAGCTAAAACAAAAGGTGATAATCAGAATTTACACAGAGTACATTTTCTGCATTTTGAGCGCGAAGTGGCCAAGGGACGTTATATCACATTCTACAACCCGAGACGGAGGTTTACAAAGAGAGACAAACAAAAACATCATACGTTTATGTTTGTCCCTCTTTATAAACTTCCGTCTCGGGTTGAAGAATGTCTTATAATAACCAGCTCGCCTGCTTAGTCAGCTTGTCTTCAAGGACGTTATATTATAATGTCTAGAAAAGAGGAACCGACATTTCAGTCAAAAGTTCCACGCTCTAAAGCCGAACACCACAATCCTCCTTAGACGAAGAAGTTAATGTTCCTTTATCTGAATGAAATTTGTTCTCGTTTACGTCCCGGGATAGGAGACGTTTGGAGAGCTGCCCGTTCCCAGTTGTCATGTGCAGTTCGCCATGTGCGCGCATATCTTTCCTGATAAATGTATAGCATCGGGGCGATCGCTCTATATATAGGTGCCGACAGAGGGACGGCTCCCCAATCTCCCCATGCCGAGCTAGCGGAGATCGGGACGCCGTCTCGGACGTAATTAAGCTAATGAACGCGGCTCAGGATGCTCCACGCGCGACACGCACCGGCGTGACGGGGGCAACAAACGGCTTGGCGCCGATGGCTACTGTTCCCGGCCTACCTTTCTAATTGAGCCCCAAAACGCGCGGAGCTGGCCGTGCCAACGCGCACGCCTTCCCGCCCGCGCTGGGGCATCCTGCGTTGAATGCGTCCGCTGCGGCCCACGGCTGCAGCCTGCGGGCCCGTGCACGTTCAGCCGTCGACCGCTAATGCAGCGCGATAATTCTCTCGCTGCTTGCATCGGAAAATTGGGAGCCGAGAGCCGTTCGGGAGTCGCGCCTGTTGGGGGCAGCGGTAATTGTGTCCGCGTTGGACGCACTCGTTAACGGCTGCAGTGGCGGCGGTGTGGCCGCTGTGGACGATGTTCATAAGGCAGTGCGGATGACCCGGGTCCCTCTTCACGGCACTGAGGGTTGCAACGCCGGGAGCATTTAGCGCGTGCGCGCGCACGAGCGTTAGAGCGGGCAGGAAGTCGCAGAGTTTGTTTAGACGGCATTCTGGTCAACGCGGACTTCTCTTGGTTCAGGGCATTGACGGACGCGTTCCTCTCGGGTGTGCAGTTGGTTTTCCCGGCCAAAGCGAGCGAATTTGAGAGAGTGGCAAGGCGCTTGCGCAGCAGCTTTGTTCTTTTAGAAAATAGGGGAAAAAATCAGACAAGGAACGCAATAAAAAATAAAAATAAAAACCCTTGTTGTATAAACATATCGAACTGCATCTCAAGAGTTATGTTGGTTGACTCGGTTTCGTTTTGCTGGAGCCTGGATGATGAAGCCGACAAGACGATGAAAGCAAACAGCTCTTAAGTCAATACGTTACATTCTTATATACCACGACACTACGACCAGATATCTAACCACCCATTGGAGAAACTCACTGCCACCGAGCATGGCTCGGGTTTGCGCACAAGCTACTGCGCTTGCGACCGTTCGGGCTCGGGTCCCGTCACTTCAGTAATCATCGAGGCCCAAAAATGTCCGAGCCGCAGCGTGAGTTTTGCTGCTGTATCTCCCTCGTTGTGTGTTGTGAACTGAGAAGAATCAGTGTGGTGAACAACGCTGGAACCCACGATGTACCTCGTGAGCGAAGGCTTAACAGCTTGTCCTAGCCCCAGCTTGAAGCAGGCAACTCTGTGCCAGATTTCTATATTCCTTTGCAAAAGTCAGTGCGCGAAAAAAATTCAATGAACGTTTACAATTTTTATAGGGCACGCAACTTGAGTTTGGAGATCGACTTCCCAGTACATAGTAAGTAACAGTTTTAAAGCACGTTTCGATTCACTCCCTTAAAATAGTGAGTATAATCGCTGCGAACTCTCCAGAAGCACGACTGCCTCGTCGTGACTGGAAGCGTTTCTGGACCGGGGAAGAGCTTACCTTTATGTGAGCAGAAAGCAGCAGAAACTCTCCCCGGGGTAATACGCGAAGACTACAATCAGGAGCCCTTCCCCAAGTCCGGGGTGCAAATTGGGCGCTGCACTCAGCTCTAGGGCGTGGCGCTGCCTGGGTTCCCGAGTCCTTCCACGCGGACGTCATTTGTCAGTGTCACCGGGCGGAACAATTTGACAGTGCCTCGCTCAGCGTTCCGAGCTCTCTCTGATTGATACGGGAAAGGACCTCGCACACTCTCTCCTCCTCCGATCGGGCCTTCAAAGCTGGGGCGAAAGAAGCGCCCCCTCCCGTTCGAAGTACGACTTTCTCCAAAATACGGCAGCTGTGCACCGCCCGTGCTGAAGGCCAGAACCTAACGGTCGTTAGGCGGCAGCATGATTAATTAAGGCGTCCGACGGAGGTGTTTATAAACCGTGATGCAGTGTTCTTGTTCAAACAGAAACCCGCCTGTTTGCGTACTTGGTGCTCTAATGATGTCGGAAAGCAAATAAATATTTTCCTCGCTACTTTTTTGTTTTACTTTTTACCTTAATTCGGTGCTTTTATGCTATGTCTAAAGATTACAACGAATAAGGCTCTATGAATAATGTGAATACGTGCTTTTCCGACACGCCCAAAGTCGAGTGTTGTCCGAAACTGAATGCGAGTAACGACTTGAATGTGAGTTTGTCTCCTGCTTAGCATTTCAGAACTATCGTTAACATTATAAGAATTTCCATAGCATGCCACACGGAGAAAGCAAAAGAACCATAAACGTGCCGAGGAAGGAATTCAACAACACCTATCTTGCTATCCGAAAACCGGGGGTCACACTGCTCATACATCATACAAAAGAAAGTACGCAAACCCGAGTAACCACAATATACGTGGTTCGAATGGCTCGTGCCTAGTTTTCTCCTTAAACTCATTGCCACGCGGCATTCGAAGCACGGATCTCGCGGTGACTCGCGTTCGAATCTGTATGCAGACCTTCTTTTCTGTGATGTATAAGCAGCGTAACCACGGCTGAAGACCACATGTTCAGTGTTACTGTCATTATGCCGTTTAGAACTGAAAATAAAGTGTATACTTCTAATTAGCTCTCCGGGGACTGGGGTGGGTTAAAGTCACTGGATCCTGGGAAAGTAGCGCCATTGCCTTCCCTACCTGCTAGCCGGACACAAACGGATACTAACATACAGACGACCCAAACCTCGCAAGGCGATTGGCTAATCGGTCTATGTTGCCATGGAAATCGCCATCTTGGTCCATTTAAATCTTCGAAGCTCCAAGAGGGTCGTTCTAAACCAGTCGCGCCAAGATCACCATGGAGCACCATCGTACTGGAAGCGTTCCTCGCCAATATAAGAGTCTTTGGCATTTTGTATGCGATCAACTTATTAATCATGGCCATCTCCCAGGATCTCTTACAATTATATTGTTCTTCTAGCGCATTTAAAGACAGTAAACTTATTTTTCAGTGCCTCCAAGCACCGACACAACATCTGGTGGTGGTACGAAGGTGAACGCTTGTTTCGCCGGTGTGTGGTTAGCAAAATCTTGGTATACAAAAAACGACTCCATAAAGCTACCCGTCACCAGCGAATCTATATCGGCTCACCAAGAACGGGGGTGTGAAGGAGAAATTGCTCATTTCACGGACCAAGATGGCGACCACACGGGGAGCTTGGCGTTACTTTCCCAGGATCCAGTGACTTTAGGGTGGGTCACATTCTCAGACGACCTGTATTACTTTATACTTGTTTTTAATCACCGGAGAAACCTCCGTACGCGGTGCCTCCCGCCTGCGGCTACGCACACACAGATAAATAACAAGATGTCCGATGGACGAGGGGATTTATAATGATTTTCTCAACTCTGCTTCATCCATGTGCACATGACTGTCTGGCTCCTACTAACCCGCGATCGTACGTTTTGTGCTTCCGTGAAAGGAGCTCTCACGTCAACTCGTGTCCCGTTTACTCGAAGACCAGTGTTTTCATTATAAAGTTTTTCAATTGAAGGCTATTAGGTTAATGGACATAAAATAAAATGGAACTCGGCATTTTCACTTATGAATTCTGGTCGCTAAACTCGTCAGACACAACTTTCTTTGTGTTATGACATAGCGGGGGAGGAGCTGAAAGATTGCTGCGAAGTTTTCTTTTCTCACAAACCCGCAGATCCGTATATCTTCGTGACGTTTTTCATTGTAAGGGCGAAAAATCCCTACTACTCCCTAGGCGCCGAGCTAGAGCAGCACGAGAAAGCACGCGGAGACGAACGTGGTTCGTACACGTATAATGTCACGATGAAGATTATCAGCTGCGACCTTGATGGTCTCTAAAAGCACAGCGGAGGCTTGGGTAATTGCATTCTAAAATCGACACCGTCAAAGTTGATAGTCTGGCATCGTTCTTATCTCCGCCGATAAAGCAGAATTTACTAAAAAACGTCCCTGTCGTCCCTTTTATTTATCTCGGCCTTTTGAATTTGATCAGAGTGTAGCCCGACGTGGCTAGATAACAACCAGCGGAGTAGCATTGTCCACTTTTGGACGGATTTGGCTTCCGGGCAGTTGTCCCCCATCAGCGGGAGATAAAATAATTTTATGATAGACTTTCAAAGATTAGCCAAACTGGGATTAATTCTGCATTCATCAACTGAAATAAGAGTAATGTCAGTTTGTCAATATTGACGGTGATGTTTCGAGAACGCGAGAACACCAAGCTTTCTTCGTACACAACCAAACTTTTCACCGTCGACTCGAACACGCACCATCAAATTTGTCGTTCACAACTGATAATCCTGACCCTGACGTCAGAGTTATGAACTATAAAAGGACGTCACTGAACGCGCCTGCACACAACGAGCCCTGGCACGAGCCTCTCGATTAAAAGTCTGCCATGGCCGCTCGTAAGTTCATGGAACGCGCCCCGTTTTAATTCCAGAATCTCTAGAACCATAATTTCGAAAATTGCACGCTGTGCTGTTCCTCGTCATCGCTCAGTTAGAACGCCTCTAAGCAGGGTCGTCGAAACAGAAGAACGGGGAGGGGGGCGATTCACCCCCCCCCCAAGTGGCGTCGAAAAAGGAGCGCAAAAGGCATAAGGGTGTAAAGAGGGGGGAGGGGGGGAGGGGATATCGCCCCAGCCCCGGACTATAGCATTTCAGAGAGTTATAATAAAAAAAAATGACAGACGTTTGCAGTTCTCTGTAATGTCGAATTAAAGCGCAGCTCTTGAGGAGGAGGAGGGAGGGTACGGAAGGGAGGGTATGCCCCTCCACCCCCCCTCTCTTCCTATCCTGCTTGCCTCTCATTTAGCGGGGAAACCTAATTGATGTTAAAATTACGTGACGTCAATTTCCCCGCTAAATTTAGTGAAAAAACGTCCCATAATGCAACGCGCGCGCGGTTACGCCGACGGCGACGCCGATCAAGCTCGAAACGGCCGCATAAGAGTTGCGCTCTAAGAATTCGGGGGAAGGGATATCCCCTTCTTCACTACTATCACCCCATCCTCTCTCTCTCTCTCCCGAACAATTTCTATGGCCCTTCCTTACCCCTATTTGAGTGTGTGTTTGTGTTGGTTATACCTTTTTTTCCCCGTTCCACGGCTTTTCCTCGCCATCCCCCTCGCCCCCTCATCTCTCAGACATTACCGACGTCTCTATACATAACGCTTGTGGGTGACCCCGGTGGCGTTGTTAACAGTGGCGGAAGATGAGCTCTAAGACCGCATACACCGCGCACGGCTCCACAATATCACAAAGTTTAATCTTCGCCTCGATTCCGAAGCGAAGATTTTGGCCTCAAATAACTCCTTCCCAAAGTTGTGAAACGTCACTTTGTCGTCACCAATAACTTCCACAAACGACAATCTTGCGGCGACAAAGTTCAGAGTATTTACAGCCCGCCTAGGTACAATCTGCGTTTCATTGATTCTATCGCGGCGTAGGGATGTAGGGACACGCAGGCGCGACGTCATCAGTGCAGCCCGTTCAATCGGCTGGCCCCACGGTGTTGCTCGCGCGCGCTCCGATGAAGCTCGCTACAACTTTGTGCCTAACATTCTCGCTGGAATTCGAGCACCGAGAGAGCTTGGATGATTGACATCTCGTCCCGCGTGACGCCAACGTCGCGAGTGTCCAATCAGCACGCTCTGCGAACTTCGTGCCCAACTTTGTGTTTGACGAGTTTAGCGACCCTGGTCTGAATGCATTTCTTCTGTGACGGGTGGATAAGAGAGACAGTTCGGTGTTCTCAACTTGGGTATCCCTGGTACAACCACGTGGCCAATTACCAGACCGCAACTGCTGCAGGTTTGCAAAGTTTGCAGGTAATGCATAGAGTATGTCTAATTTCCTGATTCCCTTATTTTTGCAGCATATCGCGTGTAATGACATGCCCGGTGTATACTATTAAGCGTCATCGAAAATGTTTTTCTACATAACGTTTATTTATATATATATATATATATATATATATATATATATATATATATATATATATATATATATATATATATATATAGAGAGAGAGAGAGAGAGAGAGAGAGAGAGAGAGAGAGAATACACACATAGGGTGTCTGAAGTCACCAAGCTCGATCTAAAATGGTCTGTAAACATCAACGCCTGCACGTAGCAATTTCAACTTTTCGTCACAGCTGTATTTCACACGTCGGTTTTTTTCTTGTGAAATTACAAATCGTAGTTTCCTTTCTGTAAAAAATAGGGCCAAAAACCTTGCCATGGTCACCGGCGGGCGGCGACGCAGATGATTGAGTTGAGTGGCGGAGCGCGTCTGGCGCACGTATTGATAGATGGCGGGGGAGCAGCGTCGGAAGGTGTAACCGACCAGCGAAAAAACGCAGTTGACACGCAGACGAAATATGCCGGCAGCGCGAACGCCATCTCTATGCAACGGCGTTTTTTTTTTTTTTAACTTCAGGTTTTGCGTTTTTTGTTTGCATTTATTTTTAAATGAAATGTACACTACAAAATATTATCTTTACATTAGTAAATCACGGTCCTCGCGAGCAGTCTCGATAAGGAGGTAGCGCCATCTACCAATACGTACGCCAAACGCGCCGCGCCACTCGACTCAGTCGTCTGCGTCGCCGCCCGCCGTTGACCATGGCAAGTTTTTGGGCCCTTCTTTTACAGAAAAAGGCTTTATTACAAGAAAAAACGTACCTATAGAATGCACCTTTGACGAAAAGTTTAGATTCCTTCGTGCAGGCGTCGATTTTTACGGTCCATTTTAGATCGAGCCTGGTGACTTGGACCACCCTATATATTAAGAAAAAAATCTGAACCGTTGTTTTTGTTACCATTTAGTAGGATCGGATGAATGTTGTAGGAAAAGCCGGCTTCTCTGAAATCTCAATCAACATGCGAAAGCTAAGCAGCGGAATTAAAACTATGCAGTTAGGCCAGTCATGCATTCGAACAAGATTTTAAAAATTAGAGTAACTTATTCTTGTGCGCTACCGAACCGACTTCCGCTTGCTTCGCCGTATTATAGCTCTTCTATTTTTTCTGTATCTTCTTTTTTCTTTTTATCAGCTCACGCACTTAGTCGTCTTCTGATTGCAAGGCGAAACAGCCCTTTACTGAATTGTTGGTTAAAAGTGACAGAGCTCTCCTCGTCCTCTGGTTAGTTCGTTTGGCCTCTGCCTCTCACGAAGTGCCGACGTACAAGAGGGAAGGAGATAGAGACATAACGGAAGCTGTATGTTGACACGGCTAGTCAAAGTAAGGACGAAAGAGAGAGAGACGTTCACGTGAAAAAACGAATGTGTTCGACTTTGAAACGTTCTAATAAAGCGAGCATTGCCACGCGAGTAAACAGAGCGCAGGAATAAATTCTTACCCACCATAGTAAAAAAAAAAGAAAAAAAGGAAAAGCTGGGATATGAATCATATGATTCAGCCTGCTCAAAGAAGCACATGATGGCGGCCTCGTAGTCATCAAAGAACAGCAGACGCCCCGTTGTTTCTCGGAAAAGAGGGAAACCGATTCGCGACAGACCGAGCAAAACGAGATAGGGCATCGTCGCCTTCGCGAAACGGCGAGATTAAACGCTCCGGAGTCTCTGGAGAGCGAACGACGGTGGGGGTGGCTATTTAATAAGGCGCACTTACATTGGCCCTCTCCCACACGGGCATCTTTAGAGTGAAATAGGTGGCGAACAGACACACACACAAAGACAAACACACACACACACACACAGGCATGTATACTCACGTATACTCACACACGCACGTACGCACGCACGCGCAGCGCCTTGCCTGGTTTGAGAACCTGAGAAAGCTGTTCTCATAGTGTGCCTTGTGTGTAGAGGTTCATTCAGTGAACATCGCTTCCAACAACAAAATTAAAACAGAAAACAAAACTACAACAAAAAAAATTGAAAAAAAAAATTCGAATTGGCAGTATAGATAATACACTAAGGTTTGTGATCGCGGAAATAAATAATTAATGTCCATTTAATTATTTGTTCGATTGGAGTTTTTTTCCGAGTTGAAGTTATGCAAAGAAAAATACTCGCCAACGAGTCGTAGATTAAAATGTGGCGCGAAAGGGCACGACGTGCGAGAAAGAAACGAACAATGAAGAGGCGGAGAGATGGCGTTTATAGTTGGATCGTGCAGCGACGACTCGTTTTGCGGACAAAAGAACGCCGTTGGTGCAAGGGGTGAACGGCGTGCGCGCCCAGCTTCTTTCTTAGAAGACAGATTGTTTAGGCGTTAGTGCATGTAACGTCCACATAAATTAAGAGGCCGTCGACACCGACTGCGGGAACCACCACAGACCCCAGTGGCATTCTGTCTTTCTCAAAGGACTAGCGCTTTTCGGCACTTCCGAATTCACGATCGATTGTGCCGTATAAACTAACATTTCCACTGAAAGACTATTCGTGTGTATTTCCAGCGCATGTGTCCTCCGCGTAATCCATGTAAGCGTTTACCAAAAAAAGGTGCGAAAGTTGGACATCACGTTTCCTTCAAACAACGTGCGAAGAATCATTGTGAGGGAATGAGCCGTTGCTATCAATTGTGGGGCGAGTACAGAAAAAAAGTTACCCTACAAATGCGCCATTAACATTAAGGGACCGCAAGGACAATATTTACATAAGCCTCAGTATGGTTTCCATGTACCTTTTGTATGCACATGAAAACGCTTTTTTCCTTCGAGATATAGTCATATATTTAACCAGTTTGAACCAATTTTGTGGAAAAAATCATTTTGACGAATTAAATATTGCGCGAGAATTGAAGTCTCCGCTTCGACGTTTCGATAACTCAAAAGCACATTTATATAGCTTCAGTTTCGTGTTCGTCATCATATTGTCAACCCAGTAGCCTTCATTGAAAAAAAGTAACAAAATGCCACACAAAACAGGCACTTTTCCCATGGTACGGAAAGAGTTCAATTCCGTTTCATGTTGCGTAAAACTCTTTGAAAGCTACTAACGCAAGAGAAACAAAAATTGGGTTGTGTGTATGTTTATCCAGCCTAGAACTTGGCCTGCCTCAACGGGTGTCGAGTCTCCCATTTGTAGATGAGAAATTTAGCCAGTGCAGTACAACCGCTAGCCTGGGGGTTTTACCGTGCATCACGCAGTAGTGATAAACGACCGCACGCCGGTACGATGCTCATCCAGGCAAGCGGCTTCGTTTACAACGTTTCATTTTCGCACGCTTTCGTGCATATATAGTAGCTTTCATAGTGCTGCACGTGAAGCAAAGTAAGAGCGTGATAATAGCGATTCAAAGTGAATTGTTATGTGTCTTTGTCCGTCGAAAAGGGACCAAGAGATGGCGAGGACGCGGTTATGATCAACGCCCATCTGAGAGCGTAGGCATGGGCTGTGCCCGCGGAAAACTAAAAAACGCGAATTTGAATATTTATCCGGATGATTGCGTGCTTGCAACGGTGCTAGCAAGAGTAACGTTGGGCGCAACCGGGGCGTCTCCACCAGGCACAAGTGAAGTGACTGTGGAATGTTGCGTTTGCGGAGTGCATCGTAGCACTAAGACTTAAAGCGCAGTGCTTCTGACAGGGTCATTAATTTTGAGGCAGCTCACTGTGGACCGACTGGGGCAGTATGAAACGGGACGCACGCCGAATACCGCTAAAGGACGCTGGACCGCCCGATTAGAATAGTATTTACCCCACCGGAAGAAACGGACGACTTTTGGTTCGGTTCAGCTCCCTCGTTCGCGTTACGTAAGACCGCCAAAATATTGAGTCTGAAAGAGTGCAGCGTTCACGTCAGTCTTCTGTATTTCATTTTTGCATCGATGAATATTTATCTCACCAGGAAACTTCCAGCTCGAATGACGCTCGTAGTTAGAAGTTACACTTTCGAACGTCACTCTGCTTTTCAGTCGAGCACCAACGATACGTGAGAACCAGGGCCGTACCCAGAAAAAAATTTCGGGGGGGGGGGGGGTTTCGGGGACAACGGCGGCCATTTTGAAAATGTCTATTGTATTATTTTCGCCTATGAATGATGTGCATCAGTGGCATATAATGGAGAGTCATAGCAAACCGGAGAACCGGTCCCGGTTTGGTACCCGGTAGCCGACCGGCGCCACTGCGCGTGCGCAGAGGTGGAGATTAAAATCGGCTGGCTGCAAATGCACCGACCATGTACCACGCACTATACTATAAAATATTTTTCGGGGGTCAGAACCCCTAACCCCCCCCCTGGTTACGGCCCTGGTGAGAACTCTCCAATACGACTGTTCACTTCTTATACTTGTCCTTGGCCGATGCGCTTTTCGCGATCTTGAAGCGAGAATGTCGGGCAAGTTGTTACTTTTGCTCGAGTTCGTAAGAGATGCAACCGGATCATAAAATAAAACGAAGCACTTTCGCATCCTTGGCGGAGATGGGCTCCGTGCGGTTGTGGCCCCTGCGCCCACCCTACGAACAAAGATTCGGTTAACCGTCTCACGTAGAGTATCGAGCATACACTTGCGAGACCTACTAAGCGCCTGCTGAGGGGAGGACGCTGCCCCAAAGGGATAACATTTGAACCTTTGGTTTAATATGAATCAAAATTACACTGGCAGTTGCGAGGCAGAATGCAGTGCAACGTTTCATCTGTGTACATGAACTGTGAAATAACTTATAGTCGTTTTTTATCGGGAACACACTGACGTTGTTTAGGAAAACTATCGTTAGAAAACTAATGTAATAGCCATTTATTTTTACTATATATTCATCAGAATGCCTGGAGGTTGCAACTCTTAAAACAGAATTTCAACGAAGTAATTTATTTTATGCTAACGTCGCGCTGAAGAATCAAATACATGTGTTGCCTCTCATGTCGCCGACAAAATCTTAACATATTTTATAAAAGACTTCCACAAAGTAAAAAAAAGAAACAATGCCAACTGTTGCAATAGAGTGGAATTCAATGGGCAGTTGCATTGCCGATTGAATTCCACTCAGGAAGTACGATTAGTGAGCCTTTCCGTTTGTCTAGTTACCAAACGATAGTTTTCCTAAAGTGAAATTTATGCCAAAAAGTGGAATGGACAAAAATGCGTCCAAAGTGCTTGAACCTCTACCTTTTCTATAGCATCGGTGGACAGAAAATTATTACAAAATAACTATGCAGTGTCAACAATTGAAACTTTCTAGAAATACTCTCTGGATATTTTTAAATGTAAATATGACATTTAAAAAAAATTTTCTTTGCAAAATATATTTTTTTTGGGTTGTGACTCCTCTTAAGAGGACGTGAAATCTAATTACTTTATAAAATTAAACACAAATACAGAGATCCTTAAAACCCTTTCAAATCACTCCCTGAAGGGCCGGGAAGGGTCTACCAATGACGATTAATGAGTGAGTACACGCAGAACCTCGCTTTGGCAAACCTCCTCACCAGCCCCACATGCAAGGAAAAGTCATAACGGCCGATTCCGCCGCAGCAGCCCACACCCTGTAGCCAAGGGGTGGACACCCCACACTCACAGCACCCTTTTCTGATTCACCCAGCGACAGCTGCGGCCTTTCCGATCTGGAGTGGCGTTGCCCCGTCTACGCGACGACGGGTCAGGCGGCCACCCCTATGTGAATCGCTCTCCGTGACGCCGCCAAGCACTCGGAGATTCTTTCATAGCCGCCGCGGTGCCTGTCGACGACAACGATTCTTGGCGCTCCCTCGACAACACCGATTGCGTGCGTTTTGTGAACGAGCGGCGGCTGGAGGGAGCAGCCGCTTTCGCGCAAGGGCGGGTGTTGACGCGACGACACACGCCGTGTTGCGCATGGTCCTGTGTGGTCTTCTTTTCGCGTTCTTTTGTATTTCCTTCGTTCGTTGTTGGTTTTGCGGGGTGACAGGCTACGATGAAGCCGTGCTCGCTCGTCGGAAAAGGAGGCTTGTTATGCTTCCGGTAGCCTTCGCCACACAACAACCGGGAGCTCCGTGTTGTTCTTTCACGGAGCACTTCCTCCCTTCCTGTGCGTCGATGGAGCGAGAAATGGTGTGCGGGGCGCAGGGTCTAAATAAACTGGTCCGTATCAACTGCCGTCTAGAAGTTTAGTGCGCACATCCAACCACTGTGGGAATTGGAGACAATAATAAATTTTTACCACTGTTCACTTTTTTTTAATGTCTCTCAATTGAGATTAACACCGGACGTGGGATTGCGGCTAGATATCCCTGCGATCGTTTTAAAAAGTGTTTATCTCTGTTTTATATTTTTCCCGCTTGCAAACAACGTAATACCAAAAAAGAGAAAAAAACAAAAACTTTGAGAGGATATTTTACACATGGATTAGAAAAAGCATTCATATTTTGTAATGGTAGTTATTAACTCATGGTGTGAGTTTCCTTTCAAACTTCAAATGGAGCAGTTGATTTCTAGATGACCGCCGTTGCCGCAAATGAACACCTAAAGCACCTATCCTTCGAAAGCCACATTTCGGAGTTACCAGAGTGGATTCACGCGCTCTTACACCTGTCGATCCAAAAACATTTTCTACAGGCTGATACAAAGATTCAAAGAAGAAATTATATATGCGATATAAAGAAGGTGGTTTCTAGAGTGCGATATGATAAAAATCGCTTGCTAGATATTGATATTTACTTCATAATGAATGATAAGCAGAAGCGTCAAGAAAGAGATATTGTTTCGCAATTACCAAACTCTTTCACTGATGAATGCCTTATGTGCCGCATAACGATATGGGAATGGGGCATTGGGCGTTGCTTATCTCTGAATCAATGAGGGAGACCTGGAGATTAAGTATCTTCATATAGGATTTCTAGCGCCAACTGGCACTGCGTATGTGAGATCTTTGGGGGTAATTATGCCATACGATAGCTAATCCCGAACCAATAATCACTAGCGGAAGGGTAAACATCCAGTGGAACTTTGCTGAAATCTGTTCCAGTTTTGTCCCAACATAGGTTCACGAAGCAGAAGACAAGAAAAGGTCGAGATCGTTATTTTAATAAATAGTTAGGGTGTTCAAACAGTCGCCAACCGGCAATATCTTTCTTCAAATTATATTCTACCAGATAAGAAAAGAAAAAAACGTTTGCCCACATGGCAGTTTTACCTCTCGCCGTTCCAATTATAAACAGCCTTAAGCTATCAGGGTTGCGACCACCGGAAAGCGGGCAATGAAACCGAAGCATGCTCCCTGACATAGTGTCCCAGGTGAAAGCCGACATCAAAAAGGTGACTCACGGATATCAGCAGAACTGCGTGCGGCAGTCACGGCCGCGATAATCCAAGAGGCCGTCATTATCCGGAGGAAGCACCGGTGGCGGCGGTCCTGGCCTGCCATGACCGGCACCGCACGCGCACACCCCGCTCGCCACGACGTGTGGCGCACACGCGCACAGTGGCAGGCCCCGTGCTGTCTCTCGCACCGACAAGGACCGTGCCCACAACGAAGCACACAGAGAGCTTTCCCAACGCGTGCCGGTCGCGTTAAACGTGCGACGAGAAAGCGAGGTGCCCCTGATCACCGGTGCCGTTGCTCCCCGAGAAACGACCAAACACTCGCGGAGGTCCCTCCGTTTTCTGTGGAGACGTGCCTCCGACAGAGCCAAGCCGACGATGCCAAAGCCGCCGCCGCTGTCGGTACTAAGGGCGACGCCAGCGCCGCCCCGAACCGCGCGGGCCCCTCTCGTATGAAGCGGGGGAGGCGCGCGCTTCGGGACCTCGGAGGCCATGGGGGAGGCTCTTCGGGTTCCGTTAGGTCCCTGAGGGTCTCGAGCTAGTCCCCACGTCGGTAGGGGCGCAGAGTCGGTGTCTCGCGTTAGGGAACTTCGCGTTCTAGGTAGGGTGAAAACGGTTTTGGCACCGTGATGCGGCCCATGCGGATGGACGCATATTGGGAGGGTTGACCAGAAGGAGTGGTGGAAGTGTAATGGACGGCAACGCGGGTGTTCTCTGCACACGCCACGTGCATTAGATACGATATGAACGTTAAATAGCGTCGGGTGTTTTTGATAGTTTCGTGGGCTTTGTTCTCAAATGTGCTGCTAAGCAGCATCCCGTTTTCGAATTTGTATCCCAGCGTGCGCACCGCAGCTCGAAGAACATGTAGCGTAAGGTTGCGCTGCAGAACCCAGTGATCCTGGGTTCAATCCCCATTCCTGCGCGCTTCAATCTGGATGAGCATTTTACTGGCGGGCGGTCGTGTATCACTACTGCGTGATGCACAGGCTAGCGGTCGTACTGCCCTGGTCAAATCTATCACCTGCAGTGGGTAACAATATCGCCATTCGCTGGCAGTCTAAACTGCTGCAGCGGATGTTTTTTTCTTCCGGTAATAAACAGTTATTAAGTAACATTCGTGCGTTCTGGTTGCCAAGCACCTGCCAAATATGAGAGCTTTGGTAGAAGCCGTCTTTCACGTGGTTTAGAGCGTACACACAAACAAAATATTGTGAGACATAAAGGCTTATGTTTGCGTGAGCTGAGTAGTAATCTGAACATTGCGAATGTTTGGCTTCAATATTGAGCGGAATAGGGCCTCAAGAAAAATATGCTATCGTCTCAGAGTGATGGAAAATGCGGATGTCTTTTGACTCTCCCTTTTCGTCTTCAGCCGTAGATGACTAAAGGAAAGTGCAGTGGAAAGTCCGGGCTTGCTCTGCGTGCACTCTAAGAGAGCATGCACAAAACTACCTGATTACCACGAGCGTTCATGCAACTGAAGAGCATTTCCAAACTACACTTGAGGTTGACCAGATCATTTTAAAGCCGCTAGGATCACGAACGTTTACTCCCACTTACGATGACACCTCACCGCCCCCATCGTAGAAGCAATTTCCGTGAGACTCAAAGATGTCTTTCTTTTCGTTTTGAGGAGGAAAACCTTTGTGTCCTCTACAAGCGGCAATATTCAGGATTTCGCGGTTAAAAGATTGGATAAGTCAATGCTCCCAGAAACTGAGGAGTGTAGCCCATTAGGATACGAGAGCGCGCGCGAGCTTCAGAATGCCGGGTTCTGGTTGGAACTATTAGTGGGTAGACCTAATGCTATCTATCTTTGTCTCCACTGCACACGTCGAACGTGTTCTGAAATCGAGAGCCAAGCACCGGACGCCCGCGTTCCGAGCTCCAACGCGTCCAACGAGTGCAGTGGAAACAAAGGCAGCTAGCTTTAGGTCTCCCCACTAATCATATCAACCTGAGCCCGACGTTCTGAGGACCCGCGTGCTCTCGTCGCCTCCTCTCTCTCAGTTTCTCGGCGCATAAATCTGCAACACAAAGGCGAGGAAAGGAAGATAAAAATCGAAAGGGCAATTTATTGTTTTTGCACTACTTATTTTTATTCAGTGGCCCAATCTCTGGCTAATATACCGAGGCTATAATTTAGTTTCCAAAAATATCAAGGTATTTCGTCAGCAGTACGTGTGCCAAGATTACATACCTTGAGATATCGAAACCAAGAAAAAAAATTCGGCATTAAAAATTGGGAGTTTTGATTTCTAATGCAGATATAAAAATTGATCGACCTCTCGTTCTTTCATCGCTTCACGCCGGTAGGGCAACGGGGTCATAGAAGACGCGGGACAAACGTCGGTCTCCCTCCGATTCTTTGGGGCCTCCAACAGCGGAGGGCGGACCACGACATCGGGCAGGACGGAGGGCGTCGTCCCCGCTTCTAATGACCCGCGAGCGAGAGCAAACAGTCGATCCCATCATTGGAGACGGCATCGCGGCATCCTCGTCACGGGCCAAGACCCGCTGCACCCTCGATCCTTCTTCCGCGTATTTCGCCATAGCTCGCTTCGCATTGGAATGCGACCCTGGTGACAGATACGACGTATCAGTATTATTGCGTTGAGTGACAAGAAGAGGATACGATTTAAGCGGGCTCTCTAACCGTCCGTTTCGCAAACGCCCGGTTCAAGTCGCTGCGGCATCGAGTTTGGACCTTTGTGTGGACAATTTCAGTGACCGCCTTCCGCGCGCTGCCATCTTTCTCCGCTTGCCTCGGCTGTGGAAAACTATAGACATCCTCGCTCTGGAACACGTTCTGGGCATGCGCGCTAGCTCTCCTGTGGGGAATACCGCTCGCTGCGCATGAGCCCATAGGTCAATGACTGGGCATCTTTTGCCCGAATGATTAAAGATGAAAAGTTGTATAGTCCTTAAATATACAGGGTGTCACAAAAAAAAATGTAGAGGTATTTTTTTACCGCAAAAATAAACTAGGCACCGCCTAACGCTCATTCTCCGCCCAATGGTAGCGCTAGAGGCCACAACCAGAAGCCAAAGTTTCAGCCAGATCAGTTAACTTAATCAAAAGTTATGAGTGATTTTCTGAAAACTTCAATGGGAAAATGGAGCCCATTTTTGCCCATTTTCGGTTCTGCAGTGCTATAGAGCCCCATGTATTCGAAAAACTCTGTCGGCCGCCAATTTCCCATTGAACTTTTCAGAAAATCACTTATAACTTTTGCATAAGGTAATCGGATCGGCCTGAAACTTTGGCATCTGGTTGTGACCTCTAGGGCTACCTTTGGGCGGAGAATGAGCGTTCGGCGATGTCTAGTTTATTGTAGCGTTAGCTACACTGGCCGAGGTTGAGCAGTTTCGCGTGGCTCTCATAATGAGGCCGTACTCCGTGCTGCGCAAGCGCGAGGAGCAGTGACGTCACACGGCCACACGGCGCACAGCTGGCGGGGCGGAGCCGCCGTCGCCGCGGGCTCCGCTGCCACCGCGCGCCTCGCCGGTCTGCGCAAGCGCGAGGAGCAGTGACGTCACACGGCGCACAGCTGGCGTGCCGGAGCCGCCGCCGCCGCAGGCTCTACCGCCACCGCGGGCGCCTCGCCGGTCTTCGCATTCCAGAGGAGTGACGTCATAGCCGCGGCGGACGCACTGGCGCCGCCGCGTGCCCAGCCGTGTGCCTCCGTTGCGCAGTAGCCAAGTCTGACGCTGCACCGGAGCTGCTTGATAGCGCCTCTCATTTTGTGCGCATAAGCTCACGCTACGTATATCCTGGCATAGCCGAGTTAAGCCACCGCAATTTTTGCGGTAAAAAAACCTGTAAATTTTTTGTGACACTTTGTACCTTTGTTTGACATTTCAGATCGCAGACGACGTTACGACTTCGATAAAGCCGATCAAGCAGAGCCAGCGGTGAATAAGTCACGAGAATCGTGATCGTTGAGTGACGTCTTTGTGTGTTTGATATCACCGACATACCAATTACGCGCAGAAAATAAAGAAAAGGCTGGACCATGGTGCATCTACTGCTTCGTGATTGGTTTAGCCGGTTAGGTAGTCAACGCTCAAAGACGACGATGTACTTTTTGACTCTAGCCGGATTGGCTCTGCCAGATCGTAGCGTCGGCTGCGGTCGGACTTGGTGTGAACGGAATATAGAAAAAAGGCTCATCCTCTTTTTCATTTTTTTTTCAGCCACCTTCGGTTTTTTGTTTTTCCCAAGCCTAGAGGGCAACTTGCCCCACAGAGGACGCCTGTTTATGGTCACAGAGGTTCAACTACAAGTTAAAAGATATAACTGTCACGTGGCCGCCGAGTCGAGAGCATAGAGTTATTACAATAAACGCTAGAGGCTCAGCTGGCGCTAGTGTGCTGTTGCATTTTGAAGCAGACAGCAAGCAGTCATGAAATTTGACTTCCGGTAATGTATTCCTATGGGAAAAAGCGAGTGCTATTTCTCTTCTGCGCTCGATTATAAGAGCAAATATCACGAATAGTTTGTACGTACTAGGCACATTGGAACATTTCTCAGTCACGCAGACGAAATAAATGGTCAGTTACGGCGTTTTTCTTTCAAATTCATCGCATTAAAAACGGTGCTAAAACCGCTTCGTACGTGTATTTTTGTGCACTGTCGGACACTGTTAGCGCGAACACGGCGTCGACGCTTTCCAACATGGGGGATATACGTGCCAAACGAACGAAGGACATGTGGAAAACCGAGAGAGACGGCAAGAACTACGCAGTAACACTGGATAAGTAACTCTTGTGCTTGCAGACGATCAAAATAAATTGAAAGTCACGTAATATAGTCAGATTTGCAATAAATAAGTACTGCGAAGATGCTTGTTCATGGGTTCAAATGAGTCTTCAAAGCATCACCCGCACGCTCCAAATCTTTGCAAATAGGGAGAAGTCAGAGAACAGGTGCCCGATAAAAACTGCCCGACATGGGAAATAATAAAAAGACATACCTTTCGTAGCTCACGTGCTTTATTTTTTGCGATTCGAATGTTTCTTTAACCGATCGTAAAGATGCATGACGGAGTCATTTTCATCCAATGACAGGACGGGCATATTAGCAATATATAAGCACCACCGAAATGCTAGCGAACCTGAACACACACTACATTCCTTTCTGATCGTTAGTTTGCTTAGAACCGTCGCTCGTTTTCACATACCTTCCTTGAAACAGAGGTTTGGGCCTGAAATAGAGCGAAGTTTAACATCGCTCAGTGGTAAAGAAAATGCTGTAACTAAAGCAATTACACTTTCACAATACCAATAAAGGTACATACTATCCGTTACAACCGATATGACAAAAGTTATTCATGTTATTTTCCGGCGAAGAGACAAAATTCACGCGCGTTTTCCCATAGGAATACACAGGGAGGCTGGAAATGTAGACTGCATGCTGTCTGCTTCAATTTGCAACCGGAAGTCCCGTAGACACTAGCGCCAGCTGAGCCTCTAGCGTTTATTGTAATAACTCTATGCTCGAGAGATGCAACGCGTCAATTTGTTCAATAAGGACCGAGAGATCAAATAGCCAAGAAATCCACGGCGAGTCAAGAGGTTTAACGAGACAAGAGATCAATTACGGGGTTCTTTAACCTCCATGGGCCTCTTGTGTCGGAATCGGAATAACTACGTTTTCCTGGGGCCCTGTAACTCGTCAAACACGAAGTTGGAGCCGAAAGTTTGCGGAACGCGCCAATTGGACGCCGACGACAAAAGCGTGAAGTCATCGTCGTGATAGTCCAATCGGCGCGTTCCGTGAACTTGGGCCCGAACTTCGTGTTTGTCTGAGTTTATAGCCCCTGTCCTGTTCATTCCTTCTCTGGTCCTCAAAGCTAAAAGAAGACGACTGGTAGATATATTCGCCGACCGCTTTCTGCTTTCTTTAAGGTGTCGGCGAGAAATAAATATGTTCGTTGTCACCTGAGAAAGATAGAGAGAGAGAGAGAGAGAGAGAAGCAATATTTGCGTTTAATTTATACGCTGCGGCTGCGCTAAGTTGTTCTTATGCCCGAGTCTCACTAGAGCGGCAGACAAAAACAACCGACACAGACAAGTTTCAGCGTACTTGCAGCGTGCACGAGGTGGTAACTTTGGCGGGCTTGCAGTCTCTCAGTGCACGTGAAGTAAGCACGAGTGATCTCGATCCCGCTAAATGAACCTCGCGTACTTGAGGATTCTTGGTGTCGGTTGTTTCTTTTTGTCGTTCAAGTGGGACTCGGGTATTACTAATAGTAATCATAAAAAAAACACGATGTTTTTGTTGGGTTTGGAGCGCTTACGTTTTGACACAATTACGCATAACTGATCGTAAGCGAACACATAAGTATCTTAGTTCATCACAAAAAAGGGGAAAGTAGTCCCACCCCGTAAGCTAAATCGAACGTTTTTGTTTTTTTTAATTGCGGTTCTTGAGAGGCGAGTACAAAGCATATACGAAAGGCGCGGACATAACTCAAGCCCCGATAGCGGCAAAGTTATCATTTTCATCCGTAGGTCATTTTTAGCCGCTGCACTCTAGATTACGTTCGCTCAAGCTTTGCGCCACAGAAAAAGCTTGCGAAATTTGTAAGAGCCTTAAAGCAGCGGTGCAACGATATTCAATTGGAATGCTTTTCACTTTACACGAGCTTACTGGCCCTAGTGGGACTCAAGTGATACTCGCACGCAACGCCACTGGCCAAGAAATTCCTTTGTTGCGGTGTAATTCCAAGGACAAAAGCGATCATTTTCATTCAATCTCTTCTTTGCAAAATTTGATGACGTAACATGGGGATCGCAGTACACCCCAATGACGAGATTTGAATGCGGTTCACAGATTGAACCCGAGCATTGAGTGGCACTCGATTTGGGCTCATGATACTACTATACTCTATTTCACCTTATGATGTACCGCAGGAAATGCTGCAAGAGCGAGCTCGCTGCTCACAGGAGGTCTCTGCGGCACGAGCCTCGTGCCGCAGAGACCTAGCTCTCTAGGTAGCGTTGGCGCGCGCAGGTAGCTGCCAACGCTACCTCAGCGCTAGCGTTGGCAGCTGCCAACGCTAGAACCTCGCGTTTCTAGCCTTCGCTGCGGTACAACATAAGGTGAAAGAGAGTATAGCTCGCGAAGCATTCGGGTAGTGGCCCGTGTCCAGTCGCTGCAACGCCGACAATAGCCGACCCATAACAATGTCTGGAACTCAGCCTCGTGTCCTGTGCTTTGGCCAACCCCAGCGCGATGCTATGATCAACATTGGCGGCATATAATCGGCTCCAGATCACGTGGCCGCTTGTTCTGGCTGCGAGTTGAGGGGGTAAACGCTGCTAGTTTTTCTTTAATTTTTTCTGGGACTTTTATACACCTTTCCAAAAAACGCTTCTAGGCCGCCGCCATGTTGCTGATGCTGATGCGGCTGGTGCGACTCGCGTGCCCTCTATCAGCTAGAAAGTTTCTGCCACTCTCTTGGAGCTGTGAAGACCCGCTCAGCGCGGTTCTCTACCTGTGTTTTTGCGGTTTTGCATTCGACGTTTTCTCGCCCCTCTTGAAAGTTTCCACTTAATTTTTTTATGCGTGCTGCGTACCCTTTCTGTGTTATCTTCCATTGTGAGAAATAAGGCTGGTAAGTGCCTGCCATTCAAGCTTTTCTGCTTGACATTCACGGGAAACGAAGGAAGTGAAGGACGTCGAACGACCCTCGACGCGATTTTGCGAACATTGTTCTCCCCCTCCCAGAGATAATCCGCGTAGAATCCTCAGTCATCTCCAAAAATAGTTGTCCGGGTTGGGGTGGGAAACGGGTCAAGGCCTGTCCAAACAGGCTACTACAAACCACACGACTCCTGCAAAAGTCGTCAAAATTGAACCGTCCGGCAGTCGTCGGTCGAATGTCTGTTTGGACACCGGCCAAGCTCAAATTCACGACTTGCCTCCTCGCCTCCTCCACTTGTCGTTGACGTCGGTGCTCGTCAGACTTGACGTCACACGCCACCTGCCAATGGTATGCCTGATGCCTGTCTATCTCCCGCGGCTCACGAAGTCGCCGACCTTGCTACCGCCGTCACCTCGGCAGGAAGGCCAAAGAGCCGTCCGGCTTCGGATGGATTTGGGAGATTCCTTCGTCGAAGCGCGTGTTTCGGCCGCCTCGGCTCAGCCTTTTTTCGTCAAAATCCACGCTCGTAGCTCGAAAAAATTAATAAAGTGCAGTGCGCAAAAGGAGACTTTTAGTTGTATGTAGAAACACTGAGAACTTGAGAATATAGCATTTATTTTATTAAATTTCAAACCAACCACGTTTGTTTCTCTATACGAGGTACGTTAGGAACAAGAGCCGCGGGAATCCGGATCCAATCCACAGAACTGCTGGACGATGACACGACCTTGGACACGACGCAGCCTCGCCTGGCTTGCCCCCTCACACTCGAGTCTTCCCTTTCCCATTTTCGGGACTTCCAAAGCGGCGGAGGCCTTGAGCGATTGACCGACAGCCAAGAAGAGCGTGTGAGTGGCTCTCCGGACCCACGTGATGAGCAGAGCAAGGCCGCCGTGGAGGAAGCGAGGGAGATTTGAGCGGGGGGACGCTCTCCCGGCAGCTTTGACGGGAGGGAAGTTTCGCTCCGACGGCCGGAAGCGCAGCGCAGCAAACGATTTGCAGGAGTCGTGAGTGTTGTAGTATCCTGTTTGGACACCCCTTCAGTCGCGTTCGTTCCTTTGCACTCGGTGCCGTTGTAGAAAAAGGAAGCTCTCCCCAAAACGTGCCCCAAAACGAAGTCATCTTGGATTCCGTCCGATCGTCAAGATGTGACTGTCGTCGACTGTGACTGTGTTATTTGAGATCTTCTCAAATAAATTCTTTGGATAACGCTGCATCGTGTGGTACGTACAATATATTGTTCGAATGTTAACACTTGCTAAATTGTATGTCCGTGTCCTGTTCATCGGTAAACACGTTATTTGTGAGCGTGAGAAATGCATGCCTTTCGGCTCTCTTCTGTTGTAAATATTTTTGACAGCTAAGCGCTTCGTCGTTTGACATGCGGCGAATCGCGCGGAGCCGTCAAAACTTATCGTAAAAACACACACAAAAACTAGAACTATACATTCCAGTCGCATTCGTTCTGTCGCGTGCGTACCCAACAAAAATAGTTTATATGTTTTTATTGCTTTTTTTTCTTCTTTCAAATGTGATACAATGCTTTCTCAATGACCTCGGGAAAATACGTGCACCATGAAACACAATATACAGCGGGAAAAGACGAGAATTTATCCGCCAGCAGTGTTTGAAACTGCGCCTGCGCAGGCTGCGCCTGATCGAAATCACAGTCCACTCGGTTAGGGTTAGCAGGGACGCCGGTGAGAGTCTAGCCTCAAACGCAGTGACTGGGCCCGAAAACGGTTTGCTGCCCCTGGGGTCGAGTGTTTCTTGGAAAGGTGTATTGCGTGGGGTGAAAAACGAACGCGTGTTTCGTAGGTCATTAACGTCAGGGATCCGTTCTAAGCGGTATTTTTGCAAAGTACAAAAATTGTTGCATTGCCCCTTCAAATCCCGTCGTAGTAATGACGGGCTCACTAGGCCCGCGCAATTCGTCCCAATTGCTTCTCGACGAGTAGGCGTCGACAACCGCTAGGTGGCAGCGAAAAATGAGAGAGCCTGAACTACAGAGTATTTTCAACTCCTCGTTTGGGGTCACGTGGTTCATGGGCCGCGTTTGCAATACGAGCTACAGGGGACTAACGCAAGTTGGTCGTCCGCGAGCGTCTCCGCCTTTCTGCCTGCTTTCCTCCTCGCCGCGCGATAACGGAGCGCATGCGCACTTCCGACCAATCTCCGACGGAGGCGTCCACCATTAAGCTGTAAACGAATAAAGATGACATAAGTGATTTTCCTCAAATACAGTACCGCATCAGTTTCCCATTAATGATGTATGATAAATATAGGGTATTCCATTCTGAAACTTGCTTCACTTCACTTCATTGAGAACAACTAAATGGGTAGAAAAAGAAAATATTTAAGGCACCTGGGAAGCACGGTATACCGTTCTAAAGCTACCGTACCACTCGTTCAGGTGGCGTGCAAGTTGGTGTTGCAAAAACACGCGTGCGCGGTTTTTCCTTTAAGGAGGGAACTCATGAACGACAAGAAAAGTAGCGCCGCGCGGCACTTCCTATGGCAACTTGCACGCACGCTCTGCCTTGGCGGCTAGGCGTAGGTCCACGTCACAGCGTCCTGGGCTGTTGCTAGTGGAATCAGCGCGCGGCGGCCGTTTTGTAGCGTTAGCTGCACTGGCCGAGGTTGAGCAGTTTCGCGTGGCCCTCATAATGAGCCGTGCTCATTATGAAAGCCACGCGCCACGCGCCACGCGCGAGCCACGCGCGGCGGCGGTGGCTCCTCCGCCGCCGCCGCGCGCTTTGCATAATGAGCACGGCTCGCATAATGAGCACGGCTCATTATGAGAGCCACGCGAAGCCGCCGCCGCGCGCTCCGCCGCAGCCGCGCCCGCCTCGCCGGTCTGCGCATTCCAGAGGAGTGACATCATAGCCGCGGCAGACGCACTGGCGCCGCCGCGTGCCCAGCTGTGCGCCTCCGTTGCGCAGTAGCCAAGTCTGACGCTGCACCGGAGCCGCTTGATAGCGACTCTCATTTTGTGCGCATAAGCTCACGCTACGTATATCCCGGCGCATAGCCGAGGCTAAGCCACCGCAATTTTTTGCCTCATGTGTTCCCTGCTTTATCATCCGCGTCATCGAACCACTAGAATTGCGTCATTCCGCCCAAGTATGAAAGTGGTTCTGAAGTGGCAACAGCGCCAGGAGGCTGTTGCCACTTCGGTTTGACGTAGAAGTTCAGGCAAAATGCATGAGGAAACGCAAGGGTCGCTGTCTTCACGGCGTCCCATCAGCTGGTCGCCGAAACTTCGGTGGTCTGTCGAAATCAGTGTTGGCGGTAACGCGTTACAAGTAAAGGGACTGGTAATGCGTTACTTTTTCCTGTAACGTAGTAAGGTACTCGTTACATTATAAATACAGTAGGGATAACGTACCTACGTTACTTATATCGAGTAACGTGTTGTGTAGCGTAATTACGTTGCTGGTTATATTTTCTTCTCAAGACATAGATAAATTACACTTACATTTTTTTTTCGTGTTTCTAGGCGCCAAGTTATAAAATTTGTGCGTCTTTTGCGTTTTTCTTTGCGTTTTAGGTTTCTCGGGAATGTTTAGGTGGAAGCGTAAGAGAAGATAAGGTAATATGACGATGACAATAATAATAATAATAATAATAATAATAATACATTTATCACACATGAGAATCAATGACGAATTACGGGTCCAGTCAAAGCACAGCATGGGCTTGTGGGACCAGGCCTGGAGTAAAAGAATTCGGAAGTGCACATTGTCACGAGGAAGAGAAAAGAAAAAGTCAGTTGCACGAGACCATGGCAGTGGCACAAGACAAAACAGCGGCACGAGATAAAAGGCATACATGGGTTGCACGTGACGTCATATCCTTCCTCCTTTCTGGTGGCCAAACCTGCTGTTATAGTTCGTTTCACCTTATGTGCGAGCGAAGGCAAAGCTGGAAGCGCGAGCACGAAAGCTCCGTGCCTCAGGCTTTGCTCGAGCGCGCGAGCTGGGCAGAAACGCAAAAAGCGCTGGTCTCGCGCTTCTAGCTTTGGCTTCGCTCGCAGATAAAGTGAAACGAAGTATAATGAAGCTGCGCTCACTCGTTTCCGCTCTGCTCGCGACGCTCGTGTACTGCTCGCAGAATATGCACAGTAAAGGCTGAGCTCGAGGAAGTTCGGCCACCAGAAAGGAGGACCAAATTACGTCAGTGCAACCTATGTATAGTTTCATGAATCCAAACCATCACATGTTGTAGGCTGAGCACTATGCACACGATGCGTTGCCCCCGTTGTTCGAAGAATTGTAGCTCGAAGTGATCGAACGACGAGGGATCACTGACACTCATGGACACGAAAGCTTGCACATACCGTAGATTGTAACTGTGTCGCTGTTAAGGTAGCATCGCACACACACACCAAAGTACCGAAGTAAAGTGAAAGAAAAACAACCATGAGCACATGGAAACCATTGTCTATGTCCTTGATGGGTGCAGGCCTGTGCCAGACGCTCTACTTTTGGTATTGATTGCCAACATAAAAAATAACAAAGTACAAGGTGCCGGTGCATATCTGAGATTAGGGTTGTAATGGAAGCGCGCTGGCCAAGAAGTATGGGGTCAAAATTTGATACCAATTCCGCGTGCTTTATATCATTGCATCGATACGGCAGAATACATCTTTCTCAAGCTTTTC
Source organism: Ixodes ricinus (assembly GCA_037355805.1). Taxonomy (NCBI): domain Eukaryota; kingdom Metazoa; phylum Arthropoda; class Arachnida; order Ixodida; family Ixodidae; genus Ixodes; species Ixodes ricinus. The sequence goes on from JAZHYW010005573.1 coordinate 41,333, forward strand.
ATCAAAGTTTTGTTGGAAGTAATTGCCAAAACCGACTCAGGGATGCTATTGAAGACATTAGGCACATAGAATATACGCAAACTTTCACCATAATGGGTCCTTACATGTGGAATTTGGAAACGAAGATAATTTCTTAGGTCACGAGATGGTAAGGGATGGTATAATAAACTTCACTGTCCCAAAATGTCTTCGTATTACAGTCTGAAGGAACAGGGAGTGAAACGTAGGCAATTCCAAGAACGAGAAAAGGTTGACATTTTTTGAACATTCTGTGTTGTATGCAATGCTCTTTAGAGTATTTCGTAGAATTCTATCAATTCTATCAATAATACGAACTTAATAATAATAACCTTGCATTTAGACATTCATGAAAGCATACAGAGGTAAAGCGGGGACTCGTGCCGTTAAATGGCTTGTGTGATGCTGCCCAAAACTAAAGAAAAAATTGATATGTCCATGAACAAAGTATGTAAAGTTCGTCTACACATATCAGTCGTGAACAAACTTGGTATACTAGAATGTACAAAACTGAATCAGTAATTATGTACATACACACACATCCTTACAAATAGGTACACGCTATGGAGCATCTCATCCTAGTAGGAAGCCCCTAAAGTATCTCTTCTAGCGACGGTGAATTTGTTTGTAGAATTTCAGAAGGCAGATGATAAAGAGTTCCAGGTACGTGTTCTCGGCACGGTCCATATTCTTTGTTCTGGAGTAAAAGGTATTCTATGCTTCTTTAAAAACGAAGGGAATGAAGTTATAAATTGCTTTTCAACACCACCATATGAATGTAAGACAACAGTTTGAATAAAAGTGTTCGAGACAGGGAAATTTGAAATGTTGGAAAGAGATCAAAAGAATGGGAAGTTGCATGCCATATGTTACTTTACAAATATTTTTGAATGCACAATTTTTCATGTACAGAAGCCGGAATAGCTTCAACACTGTAACGCTGGTACCGTAGCAACACTATATGTGCAGCATAGACTAGTCAGAACGGAGAGAGGCATAAGGATTTCAGCTATATAGCACAACAAGTACTTCTACCTTTTGCAGAGGTAATTTAGTTGGAGTATCTAAGTTAAAAATCAACAATGAAAATTCCGTTAATTTTTGATTCAACAAAACTAAAGGAGTACATCAAAAGATAAATGCTTGAGTTATGTAGCAGCAAAACAAGACAAACATATTTAAGAGAATTATGAAAACAGTTGAAGCGATTTGCCACGTTAACGCCTAAAGATTAAACCAATCCATGACTATCATTGCGCGCCTTTGCAGTATGCGTCTTCGAAGTTATTATGTTTCCGCAACACATAGAATATCTTATTGATAAAGTTTGGCTTGGGAAAGAAAAGCAGAAATGTCATTAACAACAAATTAACAGGATAGATGGATTGGATCCCGTTGGGGTACGCCTGCCTGTAATGTTCGCGGATCCGTTTCCCAGCCGTACTACAAGTTGTATGACCTGAAAGGTAGTTTGAAAGAAAAGAAAAAAAACGGACCACGAAATCCATAGCCATAAAGCTTCTTCAGCGGATTGTCGGCTAACGAAAATACTAGATATATTCAAAAAGAGGCGACAGCAAACAAGATGTTTTTCAAAAACCAGAAAACAATAATCGGCGAAATCGCCTAAGCAATGGCTGTGTTCCTTCTTGAACAAACCAAACCGACCTGGTGAAATGACATTGTGTGCAGCCCCAGAAATGATGTCATAGAGGCTGAATATATGTTTTCAAGAAGTTGTGCAATAATTGGCAAAACAGAAATAAGGTAATTGACCACTTCCTGTACACCTTTGAACATGGCTGCACATAGTGGTCTTTAGTTCGCCCTGAAATAATGCAACTCCGTGGTCAAAGCCAGTTCAACATACGAAGAAGTACATGTTTAATAACCTCAAAATTTCTACGAAGATCAGTGAATCAATGTCATTGATGCCTGGTGATTTTGATGTTTGAAACTGACTCAATTGTAATGAATAGAGATTCGACGAACAATAGTGAAGGAAAGTAGGTTATTAGCAACATTTTCAGAGTCATGGAAGAAATAATAATAATAATAATAATAATAATAATAATAATAATAATAATAATATTGCCTTTATTTTCCATCCAAGATGTGGAGGTTGTGGTGCTGAATAAATCAGCTTGACAAGCTCCCTCCTCCCCAGAAATTATACAACATAGAAAACAAAAAGGCAGACAGCACAGCACATCGCGCAGAAACACTCTGTATAAATCATACCAACAAGCTTGAGATTGGCTATAAACATTTTACAACAATAACACTTCTATAATCATAACTTCATACTCGTGTTAGAAAAGAAAAACTTCAAATCTTTTTTTGATGTAGATTCTAGTTGTATGTCGCAATTATTACAGAAATTGAGCAATTCTGGGAGTTTGCGTTGCATCATTTGCTCCCCATAACTTGTTTTACACGAATAAATGTTCCATATGTCAATGCTACGTGTGGGATATGTGATTGTTCTTTTACATAAATGAGCTAACTGAGTAAGAAGAGTTCGTGTTGTTTTTTGCTTCCTGTTTATAGGTTATACTTAAACGAAATGCATACATGTTATGAATGTTCATTATGCCATGTTTTTGAAAAAGCGGTGCAGAAGGGTGATCATACGGAACGTTATCTATATTTCTTAGCATTTTCTTCTGCAGTAAATATACCTTCTGCAAATTTTGGAGGGTCGTATTTCCCCATACTAGATGACAGTAATTTATGTGCGAATAAAATAATGTGTTATGTACGAGAAGTTTAACTCTAGTAGGTAAAATTTGGCGATGAATATAAGTTAAACCTATGATACTCGATAATTTCGATACGACGTAATTTGTATGTTCTTCCCAAGTCATGCGTTCCGTGAAGACTACGCCAAGGGTTTTGAAGGCGCTGACTAATTCTATTTTTGAATCAAACAAATTAATATCTTCATAAACGCGTATATTTTTGTTTTTTGGGCGAAATAGGACAGCTTTAGTTTTACTTGTATTTATTTTTAGCGCGTTACTCAGAGTCCATCTTTCCAATTTTACAAGGGTAGCATTTGCTCGGGAAATTAGTTCAGAGGGACATTTTTCGGAAAACAACAATGTAGTATCATCTGCAAAAATAACAAATTTTGCGACGTTATCGATGTTTACTATATCGTTCAAGTATATGTTAAATAAAAACGGACCCAGGATACTTCCTTGCGGTACACCTGATAAAATTGGTTTTATATCGGAGGAGTGACCATCAAGTTGTACAAATTGCTTTCGACTACCTAGATACGATGTTAAGAGCGCTAAAGCGTTTCCGCGAAAACCATAAATTTCCAGCTTTTTTAATAGCAAGTCATGATTCAAATAATCGAAGGCTTTCGTAAAATCGACAAAAATTGCAAGTGATAATGTTTTGTTTTCAAAACAATTTAGGATGAATTCTTTCTGTTCTAAAAGGGCGAGTTCTGTTGACCGATGTTTCCTGAAACCGAATTGCGCGTCATTCAATATAGAATGCTTATCGCAGAAATTAGACATTCTAGATAAAATAATCTTTTCCAGTCCCTTCGAAAAAACAGGCAATATTGATATAGGCCGATAGTTCCCCATATCGTTTTTGTTCCCTTTTTTATACAAGACGGTGACTCTTGCTATTTGCATTCGTTTAGGAAAGACGCCTTCTAGTAGGCAAAGGTTAAAAATGTAAGCTAGATATGGCGATACCAAATCTAAAACATACTTTACGGGCTTAATTTTGATACCATCTGCATCGCAGCTTCCACTGTTATTTAGTCCTAGAAATACAGATGTCACTTCAGTTTCTATTACCGGGCTTAGAAATAAAGACTTATTATTTGCTCCTGTCATATAATTTAAAGCATCACTGTCAAAATTGCCTCTGTCGAGGTTGACAAAGAAGTTATTAAATTCATTAGCTAAGCAGATTCCACTCAATTCTTGATTGTTCAGACAGATTTTCGCGATTGGTTTTGGTTTACAAGAGCGATTCAGTACTGTGTTCAATTTTCTCCACGTTGCATCTGCCTTATTTGCGCACTTGGAAAAAATGTCGCCAAAATAGTTTGCTTTTGCATTTCTAATCTCTTTTGTTAGTTTGTTGCGATATTGTTTGAACGTTTTAAGCAAGTCACGATCGCGCGTTTTCAAGAACTTTTCATATAATCTATATTTTACTTGAATTTTGTCCAGCAACTCTGGGGTGATCCAAGGTTTCCGGATTTTTTTTGACAACCGGAGAAGCCTATAGGGAAAACATTCGCTATACAATTTTTGAAACTTAGCTAAAAATATATTATAGGCACGATCTGCGTCTGTTTCTTGAAATACGTCACTCCAATCAAGGGAGAGCACTTTTTGCCTGAAAGTGTTTAAGTTGTTCAATGAAATATCTTGAAAATATACTGACTCAGCTCCTTTCCCGTTCAACGTGTTTTTCCTTAAACAAAAATAGATACCATGGTGGTCGCTTATGTCTGTACTTATTACTCCTGCCAAAAAATGAGACGTGTGTAGGTTAGTTATAAACAAATCAAGCAAAGTAGAACATGTAGGAGTAATTCGGGTAGGTGAGGGGATCACGTTCATACATCCAAATTGTTGTACAAGCTGTTCCAGGTTTCTTTTTGCAGGGGTGTCTGCAAGCATGTTAATATTAAAATCACCGCCCATAATCAAGTTATATTTATTTTCATTTGCAAAACTCAAAATTGACTCAAGAAAATCAAAAAAGGTTTGAAGTTTCCCCTGTGGAGGCCGATACACAACGGCTACCACATTTCGATTTATGCACAAAGACAGAATTTCATAATCTTGGTTTACACACGAGTAATTAGACAGTATTTCGCATGAGAAATTCTGTTTTACCATCAAGGACACACCACCACCCCGACCGGAGGTTCGATTTAGAACAAAATTATTGTATAACGGTAGATTAAACGTTTGATTGTCTTCGACATACCAAGTCTCGGTTAACATAATCACGTCGAACGACAACTGGAATTCACTAAAAAGCACTTCAAGCTCGGTTATCTTGTTTCTCGCGGATTGTGTATTTATGTGAAAAAATTTTAATGATTCAGCATATTCTTTTCCACATACACTTTCAAAATCAGATGGCACAATGTAGACCGGAGTTGCCATGATCGGGGTTTAACTAATATACTGACAGGTGTCAGCAGAATTTACACAATCTCATCCAGGTCACTTTCATTTCGCACAATGATGGCTCTTTCTCCGTCTTTCTGTCGAATGTATATCCTTCCATTCTTGTGCCAGACATATTTGTAATCATGATTTCGAGCCCAGTCCTTGGTTGCCGCGAGCAGAACTTTGTTTCGCTTTGTTAAGTTTTCCAGAATAAAGCAATAGATCTTCAACCTGTTCAGTTCACTTTTCTTTGCAAGAAATGCATCTTTCACTGATTGCCTTGCAAAACGAACAATGATACCAGGCACCTTATCTCTGGCTGCAGGCAGCCTGTGTATCGAAACAACGTCAGTCATGCTAAGTTCCGGAACATTTATTTTTGAGGCCACGTCATTGACCTTCGACAGAAGATCTTCATTTTCAGATACGGGAATTCCATGAAACTCGAGATTTAGTTTTCTGCTCTGCCATTCAAGGTCATTAACGTCCTGCATAAGCTGGTGGGCCCCACCGGATTGTTCTCGCCTTTCAAGAATATCCACTCTTTTTTTATTTGACTTATCTCCTTGTCTTGATGACGCACGTGGACGAGAAGTTCGTCGTATTGGTCCGACATCAATTGTACAGACTGCTCAATACTTTCTACGGTGTTCTTGAGCGTCATTAGCTTTTCTAGTTTTTCGTTGATACCTACAAGTATGCTTGCAACGTTATCATCTGACTCCTTTTTCGATCTACCACTCTGGCTACCCCTTGACTTCGCTGCCCTGCATGTTGGACAGTTCCACGCCTTCCTCCATGATTCTCCTTTCGTCTTGAAAGTAGATTCCGCGACTCCTGAGCAATCGCCAAAATGGTAGAAGTAGTCACACGCCCCACAAGACAAGGCTTCCCCATCACTACAATTGTTGTTACACCGTGGGCAAACATCATTCTCATTACCGCTCATGCTTAAACAAGTCGCATACAAATAAACAAGAGCATAAACACAAGTGAAGGCAAGTGCAGGCAGCAGCAGCAGCGTTGTAAAATCAAGAGTGGTTACAAATGGTGTTAAAAACTAACCTGCAAGTTTGCGGTTGAAATGTTTAGCCTGCGTCGACACGCTGCTGCCGCTGCCAAATGGTCCGGCGATGTCGTGCCCGTCCTCTTGTAGTAAATGGGCGTCGCTGGTATCGGTGACGATTTCGGCACGTGCTTATGACGAGGGCTGTTGCTGCTTGCGGCCGATTTCCTTGCTGGTGACAATTGGCAGGGTTCCCGGTCGTACGCCTTTCCAGTAGAAATCTCCCCGTCAGCGCCTGCAAGTTTGCGGTTGAAATGTTTAGCCTGCGTCGACACGCTGCTGCCGCTGCCAAAATGTTCACTTTCTGGATGGACATAATGTTTCTTGAAATATGGCGCTTATGCATACCTGCAACGCCAGAAACTAAAACGTGTTAATTTATAACTAAAAAAAACAACGCAAAGGCAACGTGGGTTACTTTTAAACGGTAACGCGTTACTTTTATTTGCAAGTAACGAGTAACGTATTTCGTTACTTTTTCGGTAACGCCTACAACACTGGTCAAGCTGGACAGCGACCTGCAGCATAACGGGCGTCTGGCTACATTCACCACCGCTGCCACATGTGACAGCACCAGGATAGCGGCCAGCGATAACGTGACACTTCTATGACGCCATGGGACGGAAATGAGGATTCAGTTTTTCGGACGCGGTGATGAGCACACCAGCTGGAGACGCGCTCGAGGCACCCAGAGCAGTATATATACAAAGAGTTCGGCCATTCATTGGGAAGTTTAGGGAGACAAATGGGGAGACGCCATTGGTCGAAAGCGGGTTGGGCGTGTTCCAGGGCGTCTTTAGAAATTCGAATGTGGCCAACCAGAAGCCGGAAATAACACCCTGGCGGTGGTCGCGAGAAACAGAATTAATAAGTGCATCGGAGTAACTCTCGGTGACTGAAAATATGGTGAACGTGATGTTTCAATAACGGTCATCCAAAATCATGGTGGAAAAGCGCGACTAGCGGAACGATCGACATAATCCGTACACTAGTCGCCGAGGGCCGAGAATCTGCCGTCCGAGCTGTCACACTTCGTTCGAGCAAAACAGAGGTCGAGAGGCACATTCGTTTCTTACATCTTTTTGCATGATAATAATTGAAACATCACGTGCACCCTATTTTCAACCCGTTAAGCCTTTATGCTCTCATTAACACTGTTTCTCGCTACCACCGCTAGGGGGTTCGTTTCGGCTTCTGGTTGGCTAAGAGAGCATGTCAAGTCCTCTATCTCCGTCTTGTGCACGCCCTGGCTCTGCCCGCTCCTCCCATTGACCAAACTCTCTCTATACAGAGCTCTGGAGGCACCGTACTTCAGCGCACCAGCGCACTTCCCACGCGCCCCACATCCATAGAGAAATATAGTACTACGTAAAGAGTGGCCCACTGATCTCTATTGTAGTAGGCTGGATCGCGGACCGCGGCCCCGGCAGCTGGGGCCGAGTGTCGCCACCGGCGGCCATTGATTGGCACCAGCCAATGCATGGGAGTCTATGGGAAGAACGAGAAAAAGTGCCGTTTCCCCCGTTTCTAAGCTGTTGTCGGCACAGAAAGTTTTTGGATGCCTTTCGATAAGCTCCGTCAAATAGTTTGCGTACAAACATTAAAACTGACAGCCCTCGCAGTTCTTATAAATAAATGTTTTGTGGTCGGGAGTGACTCCGCTGTAATGCAGCTCAATGAAGCGAGAGTTACCTAGAGTTACCGCGGAGTCGGTGGCGGTTTTGTTGAGTTGGGTTTAGCAGACGACAAGCTCGAAGGCTTTGCAACGCGGAATTCGCTCACTCCCGGAAAGCCGCTGTCGAAATGGAACTTCTTTGTCATTCATCAACTTATGGGCTTCCCCGAGGACAGTCTCATTGACGGTAAGTTCCTTTGTTTACTCCACTACGAGAGCAAGCTCGCCAGCCTCAGCCGCAGGTGCTCCGGTAAGTTTAATTTTTTTAATTGGCGTTCGAACGTTTGACAAATACCGATTCGATCTCCAAACACCCGACATAAAGATCGCAGCACACCATAAAATACTCGCCTCCGAGCACAGCGTACATGCTTCAATATTCTTACTTTTTTGCGTTTCTCCCACAGACTTGCGTGTATTTCCTGGTGTCAAGATGGCCGCCGGTGGCGACACCGACGGGCTCCCGATCCGTGATCCAGCCTACTAAAATAGAGATCAGTGGAGTGGCCACTCAAGCCGTTTCGCGGCCCAGGAGGTAGGGACTGTACTGGCCGTTAGTGAGCGCAACAGTGCCACTTATTTTGAACATTTGTCAGATATATATTATCAATAAAGAACTTCATTGTATAGAGTAAACTTTTAAAATTATTACGAACTTTGAAAACTTTCAAAAACAACTTTACCGGCGCTGTGGCTATGGCTGCGGCAGGACGGTTGGCTTCGGAGTCGTGGACTCGAAGGGGGCGGATACTTCGGCTGCTTGGTCTCTGTCTCTTGCCTCGTTGTGTGCGTTGAGTTGGTTCCGCGGCTTGTTGTCTCGTGCAGGTTTCTAGTCATTCCTCCGTTGCGGTCATGGTATAGGGTATACGTAAGAAGTATTGTGACTATAGTTGCTTTGTTGACGGACATTTGCATTCGGTCATTGAATTTAGAAGCCACTGGGCCAGTCATATGTGCAAGCGCCTTTCAGCAGATGGTCATATGTGCGAGCACCTTTCATGGAACTTGGACGGTAATTTTTTTTAAATGCCCTCCATCACATTGCATTAGTCGCTGTAAGTCTCGCTGTAATACAGTACTTTTTTTCCAGTGTACAACTGTTGATGCGTTATTCATACAGTTTGCATGTGTATTGTTATTTTTGTAATGTATGAATAACATACATCACTCCTTGTCTTCAGAGTTGATGCTTGTTTTGCTTGTCATAGTTACAAAAATAAATACTTTTGTGTGTCAATCCCTGGTGTCGTCCCTTCAAGAGAGTTAGCACAAATGCGAAAATATCCTTTTCGGTGTGCGGTCAGTTTGAATTATATGTAACGCTGGATGACTTTTCTTCTGCAGTACAATTAAGGTATGCTTATAAAACAATTATATTTTAAACAAAAACCATGCTAGTTACAATAACACTGACTCGTTAAACTAGAGGGCACATGCTCCTCCCCGATACAAAAATATCGCCAGAATTCGCCTTGAATCCATTCATTCATCTGGCCAGCTGTTACTGCGTGTATCCATTCATTCAACACTCAACTAGGGACTATACTGGCCGCTGGGTTCGCTCGCTGACATTGAATTGGGTCGCTGGGGCCTATGGAAGTGTCCGCTCTTTACGTAGTACTATATTTCTCTATGCCACATCTTTCTAAAATTTACTTATTTAGTGGATTTCAATGACGCTCAGCACGTATCGAATTCAAAACATATCCTTATTTTCAATGTCTTCAGCGTCCGCGTATATGTTTACTGATTTGCTGGCTAACTTAAGCCTCGTGCCACCTGTGTCATGAAATCATGGTCGTTGTCAGTAGTTGAGTACCGAGCATGGTGATTCGCGAGATCAACTTCCCTGTGCAGAGGATTGAAGACAAGGCGTCGTTTATTTTTGACATACAACTAAATACTTCGCATGTCTGTCTCAAGAAACATTGAGGACTACGATTCGTTCGGCGACAAAATCAGCCACATAACCGATTGTGCAGCCTTCCAGGTGTCTTACGATGGCTCGCGAGATGAAGAAATGCGATGTCTTATCGGAGCCATCTCATCCCACTCTGGGCGGCCATCAAAGCCATCGTCGAACAACGTAACTGCGAAGGGACACCCATTCCGGGATGTACGGCCTTTCTGTGGCGCTTTCCTTGACAGGAGCCAGATGGGCCTTATGTCCCCACGGCTCTGTTTTTTGCGCCCTGCCGTTCTTTTCTCCTTGCAGTTCCCCTACGTGTTTCTATTCTGCGTGGCTGAGGGGAAAGGGGGGGGATTCGCTCCTGTTTATGACTTTAGCGTGTTCTTCTTGTTGTCCTGCCTCCCTCGTCCGTATTTATTGACTGTCGCAGAATGTCGTCCTCGACACAGCCATCCGGCTGCCGAAAGCTGAGGGCGACTGGCGTCGAGGAGCGGATGCCACGCTGTCTCTTTGACTACTGTGGGTGACCAGTCTTGTTTCGCTCTCTTCTTTCTCTGGAAACTTTTAGATTGTGCTTTTGATTATCTTAAAAAAGGCCCGAGGGAGCGGAAGCGCAGGGGAAAGAGGGGGGGGGGGGAGTACCGAAACAAACGATACGTCTTATATATCCCAACTTGCGCTTTTTTTTTTTTTTTTTGCTTGTGGAAATTTTGGGTGTTTTTAGGAGGGATGCGACGCGCTGAGCGTAGCTGTCCACAAAATCAGGCGCTCGCGGCCTCGGGTGCTGACTGTGGGGAAGCCGGCTAAAAAATGTATCTCTACAACAGAAAAAAAAACGAAAAGAAAAACTGATGGTTTCTTTTAAGGCGAAATCCTTACTTGCTCCATTGCGCAAAAAAGCGGCGTCGTTGTGCCGGAAAGATAGCCATAAAAATACATATTCAAGTCGCTCAATCGTACGCTCAAGGACGACGCCGTCCTTGGCGTCATCCTTGAGGTGGTTCTAGAGGTCGTCCTAGACGTCGTCCTCTAGGCTTTGTTCTCGACGTCGTCCTAGACGTTGTCCTCTAGGCGTCGTTCTCGGCGTCGACCTCGGCGTCGTCGTAGACGCCGTCCTTGACGTCGTCCTCGACGTCGTCCTAGAGGTCGTCCTAGATTCCGTACTTGGCGTGGATCTCTAGGACGTCGTCCTCGACGTCGTGCTATACGTCATCCTAAACATAATACGTGTAGACACATTACTGGAAAACATTTCACCAGCGGGAATATGAGGCCTTTCGCCTTCCTACACGTAAGCAATCTTAAATGTCCCCCGTCCCCTATAACTGTTTTTTTTTTCTGTAGAAGCGCGCTTTGTTTAGATTTGGGATTAAAAACAGCGCAAGAGACGAAGGACCAGACGAAGAGGTAACACGGACACAGTGCTGCCTTACAATTGAGTTTATTGACCGCAAAATCACATTACATATATATATATATATATATATATATATATATATATATATATATATATATATATATATATATATATATATATATATATATATATATGATAGATAGATAGATAGATAGATAGATAGATAGATAGATAGATAGATAGATAGATAGATAGATAGATAGATATGCGTTGTCACGAACAAAAAAGAAACTAAAGGAGGAATTCAACCCACGTGATACATCGCCACGACACAGCCGTACAGAGCACGTGTAAAAAAACACACACAGAAGCAAGTCATGGAACTAGAAAATTCATCTCGTTGCCTGATAGGGCCACCAAAGGACTGCTTACGCAAGCAGAGCCTAACCTCGCTATCTCGACAGCCTCCAGAATTTCATGTCGTATCATGTCGTACCAACTCGCCAAAGCCTCAACTTTAGCTTTGTTTAGATCGTATTACCCCCTGCTTTGTCGGCATTTGTCGGCAGAACCATGCTTTCCCATTTGCGGATCTCGACCATTTTCTTGTATTCAATGAGTGCTTCGCTCATGCCGCACGCTTGGTTACTTTTGAAGTGTATGTTAAATTACAGATTTAGCCCATTTCAGGTCAGCCCCGCGCATCACTGTTGCCACACATCAATTTGTATGCTTCCTTCGGCAGCTTTGAATGAGGCTAGGCTTTGTTTGTTGTCGCACCAATGGCGGTGGCGTAGACCGATGAGACACCAGACTCACGCTTACAGATTAAGGGCACCCTCTGGATCAACGAAAGGCACTGTGAAAAATATACCCGATTATTTGTTTCTCTGAAATAGGTCGGAAGTCTCCTACCATCATCGTCCTAGGGGACAATCTCTACAATACACGCGATGCATAAATGCCGTTCAAGGCCATTTTACGGCGGTTTTGACACTTTGGTCACTCTAACATGAGTCTCGGGACAGTTCTTACTTGATTACTGATTTTCGGCACGGCAGTGCTGAAGCGACGATCGCGTTCGTGGGGAGGATGAGCCGTTTTTAAATTTCACAGTGACGGTTTATATTTCGGTCTTCGTCCCACACGCACTTGTAAAGCAGGAGGATCACTCGGAGGGGATCGACCGCTCTCTGGTGCCCACATACTGATCTTAGTGCTCTTGGATATTTCGCCCGCATAATGTGTTGAACAACAGGGCGGTGGAATTCCCAGCAACGAAAGTACTTAGAAAACATATCACAAGAAGACAATGGTTTTCAAGCTTAACGCCACTCCGTATCCCAGGATGCCAGGCCAGGAGGGCGAAAGGAGGCTGACTGATTTATGCTACCAGGTGCCTAGCTGCCTGGCGCAGTACGCGAATAAAGCGATCGTTGGATATGCAGACACGGTGCGGTTGAAACGGCCTCAAGTGCCTTCTCAGTCGGGGGTCTCTTTTCTTCCATATATACATATCGCGAGGCTTACAACCGTAAATGCCACCAACGCGGCAGCAGCCACTGGCGCTCGCCCCGGGGTCTTTCTGGGAGTCCCGGCGTGCGCTTCGATTAAAGAAATAAAAGCGAGGAGCCTCCTGTAAAATATAGCGTCCTCCGGGTGTAGCCGTTGCTCTCAATCGGAAGTGCCTCACGAACGAGGGGACGCCGATGTGTGGGGAAAGATGCGGGCGTCCTCGCGCCCTTGGCTTCGGGGTTCCGAGGAGTGTCGCTGGGGGAGAGGCCGTGGCTGGGGGACTCGAACGCGGGAGCCTGATGACTGCTGTAAATAATAAGGTTGGTGTCGTAAAGAAGTCCGGGGAGACTAGACGCCGACTTTGAAAGGAGGAAGCAAAAGATATTACATGATCGTAAAAAAAAAAAAAACAAGACGAAAGCAAGAAAAAAAAGTTTTCTGATTGGTTTAGGTGAATGCACGGAAATGATGGCGAGTTCTGCTGTTGGATTTGGAAGAATATGGAGCGCTTTTACATTTCTATTGTATAATCGTTTCTCCATTGCAGTAAAAGCGATAGTGCTTTTAGTGCAGATGCATGCATAAACACGGGCAGTTTTTCTCTCAGCCGCTTGCACCGGATATTTTGTTTTATTATCGACGCTAGTGAGCTTTGCGTACTGGCCTGTCGTAAAAGTGGCTCATCCTACTCGCACTCCAGGGCATGGCCAAAGGGTGTTTACGTCGCTGAAAAAGCAAACTAAACAACGTTCGAAAATGTATACAAAGCCCCCTAGAGGGAAGAAGAAGCAGACTCGAGGGGGAACGAAACTCCGGGTTCCACGAACCAATGTTGTGGTTCACTGTTGCGCCCTGGGCGTTTGTTTATTTATATTTTGTATCGTCTGCAGCACTCTTGTTTATACATGCCATGATGTAAAGTCTGAAGTTGGAAATGTTAGTTTTTCCTGGAACACACGGAAGAACTGAGAGATCGGTGTGCGCCGAACCTGTTGTTTGTTTTGATAGAAGTGTATCTATGACGGGCCTTCAAGATACTTTTTCCAAGAATGTCAAGAGCGTGCATGTATCGAGTGGGACATATACACCATCTTTTTAATAGAGGCTTCTCAAAAGACTAAGCTCACGTGAAAAAGAAAATATTTGGATGCATTATTTTTAATTCTGTGACCGGAGACAAAATATTCTGCTTATCAGAAAAATCGCAATACGAAGAAAAAGGACGTTGAGAGTCCAAGTGGCATGAACGTTTTCATGTGGCTCGAGGTGTGAAGCTTCATGTGTGAGCTCCGATTTCCGCTGGATGAACATTTGATGCAGCCCTAAACTGTCCAACTGCCTAAATTTTCTCAAATACCAATCGACTCAAAGGGCATCTCCGATAAATTCCAAAAAGATTTAGGCTTACATGTGATTTAATTTTTCAAAGCACTACTAAACAGCCTTGCGTCTTCGGATTCGCGAGTCGTGGAATATTATTAGTGTAATCTTAGTTTAAACATCAGCAGATACCGAAACTGAAACTTTGTTTGCGACAGGCAACATTCGTCTCGTGTTGTCAGAGTCAAGTCCATGTCACGTCGAACCACGTGGTACGAAAGGTCACGTGAACTTCTACGCGACGGCGGCCGAACGTACAGCAATGCGCTAGTGTCGGCTGCTCCGCTCTTTGCGCCGATGTAGTTTGCTATAAAACATTTAACGACGTCTGCACCACTGCGGCTCACAGCGTGCGCTTCTTTCCAAGAAAGTAAGTCTTCTCAAACGCATATTTCGGAAGCATTGGTCGAAGCTGAGGAATACTAAGCAACAGATGTATATGCGCGAGCGTGTCACAGCCAATTTCCGAAGAAACAAATGAACTGTAGCAGAGTCAACAGCGTAGTTCATTTGCTTGTCCTCACGATAACGTTGATGCAATAGAGCTTAGTTACAACAGCCATCGCACAGCCCACGATGCTCTGCTGTGTGAGGTGAAGTGCCAAATTATCGTTCCTCTTACACGCCACAATCATGTGTCACGGAATGTTTGGCGACAGCAAAGCTATCGGCAGGAAGGGGCCATCCATATTGTGTGGAAAACGCGCGAGGAAAGTCATTATTGATACACTGTAAGCCCGTAACACGGGGAGAATGTTTTTGCCAATAAAGCCGGCTGAGCGCGCCCATGCCCTTGCGAGTTTTCAGCGCCGATCAAAGCTGTGTACCGCACTCCTATTTTTGTTTTCGAAATGCCGCGAGATGTTTTTAATGTAGCTCAACCTACGCATCTCCAGTTGGTGGGTTGGAATCTCAACGGAGGTGCCCGCAATTTGACGCGGACATATTTCCGCGAAGGCGCCGTGTAACCAAGATCTTGGTCACACGTCACAAGATTTCCAGGTGGTTCAAAGTTATCCTCAGGACTCCGCTGGGCCGTGCCACATGCCCTTCGTAGGTCTGGCACATAAAGATCCAAGCTCACATTGATTTTCTCGAATATAGCCGAGTCTTCGCTCCTTGTTTCTACAGGCGCGAGATATATATACTTGTACACTGGGAAACGCCCGGCGCGTAGTGCGACCGACGCGGTGGTCGTTTGACCGTGCATGTGTCTTCTGATTTAGTAAACTGAATTGTGTACCTGTATGAAGCTGTACGGCAGACTACACGTTTGTTGCCAATAGCAAAATAGTCGGCGGAAATTATGAATGCCGTGAGAAGTATGCTCCAGTGCACATTCATTTAGTTTCACAGGGCAACTGATATTTTCACGCACGTTTTCTATTTAGCTGGTAACAGCAAACTAGTGTCATGAGCATAAGCAATTAAAACAGATCATTGTCCCGTGATTTGGCGACAACGGCTTCCCGGAGTTGCTGCCGGCACGATATGTCCGTCCATACATTCAGATGCACACTGTCGTGTGGAAACTTGTGGAAGACAACCCTCGAGCTGGTCAACTGGCTGGTAGTTTGAGCAAAACGTCGTTCTCAAACTACAACAGCGGCGAAACGAAACAGACTGCTCGCAGCTCCCAGCTCCGAGAAGCGCGCAGCAGGGCAGCGCAAACTATAGACCGCTGCAACTCAAGAAAGCTAGTGCGAGGGTAAAATGGGCCGGGGAGGAGGAAGCAGACGGAAGGCTAAAGGGAGAAGGAAGTTTTCCCTCTCTTCTCCAGCCTTCCGTCTGCTTACTCCTCCCCGGCCCGTCTTACCCTTGCCCTACCTTCTTGAGTTGCAACGGACTACATCCCATCCGTGTTACGGTGATCACGTGGACACCGTTGAGCCAACACCGGAAGGAGAAGCTCAAGACGTCATCGTTCAATTTCGCTCTGAAAAGTAAAAGCAAACAAAACGTGAGAAGGACGTAGATATGACTCTGACGTAGGGCTCAATGTTGGCCGCTCCAACTCTGTGATGTTGACTGGGTTGTTGATTGCGCCTGACGTCGCACACTAGAGCTAGCAGATTTCGGCGACTTGGCTCATTTGAAAGTTTGCTGGCTAGTTTATTAAATATATAGACAGAATTATATCGTAATATTTGACATGTGGTCTTCGTAGATGATACTCAGGAGGGCTGCATAGTTCTTTGAATATCAAAACTGAAGCGGAGTTGTCCTTTAAAACAGCCGTTGGAAGCACGCGAAGTGCACAGTGGCGCGATATAGGCTGATGTGCAGCCCGACCCAGCAGACGACCTTTGCCATGTCTTCTATTGGGCGTCCTCTCCAGTTATCGACCATCAAACTCCGTCGTCACTCTGACAGCGATGTCGCGACAGCAAGGGATTGCGGCGCTTCGGAGCACATCCGGTCTGCATGGTCCCGCTACCGTCAGCCCTGTCTGGCTGGACCGGCACAAACATCCCCGGAGCAAAAGAACGTTCATAACTGTTCGTAAACACGGGGACATGTATTATTATTTTTTTCATTGGTCCATATCTCGACCCGGGATGTCTGTCTCCTGCCCGATTTCGTCTCCGCCTCCTCCGGCTTAGTTCCGGTCGCCGCTTCCCTTCGATGTAGCTTAGGGGAACCAAGGCCCGCGTTGTTGTTACGTCCCTCTTGCCCTTTTTTGATTTCGGATTCAACTTTCGTTCTGGCGTAGAAGGTTTGACAGCTCTCGTTGGATGCCGGACAATCGCATTGTCCCGCAAAGTCTCGCTCGAAACCGTGGCCCATAAGATTCGGGCATTGTACGCGACTCTTCGCCGACAACTCGGTGAAAGAAAAAAAAAGTGATTGTTTGTAGCGTCTCCCGCTTCGCTCTGCGGGTTGGTTCAGACGCGCTTGTTCATAGATGGCAAGCAAGAGAAGAGTCCGATTCGATTTATTTTCCTACTTGGCTATCCTGCCTCCTTGAGAGGTTTTATAATATATGCAGCTGCGGTGCCGCAAAATAGTGTATGAGCGCCCGCATTTAGTTCCGTTTGATATTTAGGGATGTACTAGAAAAATAAAAGAGAGAGAGAGAGAGAGAGAGAGAGAGAGAGAGAAAAGAGAAATCCCACTTTTTGATGATATTCGTGCATTGTGTCTTGTCGATTCGTAACAGAACAGGGCAGATAAAAAATAAATCGAGCATAAAGCCGGCGTCACACTGCTTATACATCATACAAAAGACAGCCTGCAAACAGATTCGAACTCGAGTCATCGCGAGATTCGTGCTTCGAATGCCGCACGGCAATGAGTTCAAGGAGAAACTTGGGCACGCGGCATTTGAACCACGGATATTGCGGTGACTCGTGTTTGCAAACTGCTCTTTGTATAATGAATGAGCAGTGTGACGCCGGCTTAAGTGATCTTTCTTTGATTGTGACTTTAATTTATTGCTAACGGAGTATTGGGATGTGGTCCTTCCCTCCGAGGTACAAAGAGAACACGAAAGACTGACATAACTTTGCGCTGTAGACCACTCACTTTGCAGTGTGAAACAAGCACAACTATGTGTTTTAACTTTGAGGGGTAAGCCTGGACCAACCTAGGCAAATTATAGAGGACAACTTCATTTTAGAAAAAGTGCCCGTGAAATTGAATGCCAATGACTGCGCATACGGAGAAAGGTGTGTATACAGTTCGACACATGCAAACGCGCAGCAGTTATGTAATATTTTTATTGCATACAACCCGAAATTTTGTTTTGTCTCTCTTTGTTTATAGGAGCAGTAGTTTTCATGATGTTAACTCCTAAATGAAAGGGTTCTAGCTACTGGGTGTTTTCAAGCACAAGGCGGCTTTGATTGCTTTAGTAAGGTTCTTGATGTCGTATTGTGGCGAGCAAAGCCAGTGTTGCGTAAAGAGCGGAGTATGTTCGGCATTATGCTGACCTTTTATTTTGTGTCAATCCGGCGATTTTAATTGTTATTTTGTGTGTCGGTGTTCTAGAGGTAAAATTTGTTTGACAATTTGCTTGATTTGTTTTTACTCAATTATTTTTATTACAATTGATGTAAAGCAACTGGCATCGTGAAGTCAGTGCTAACATCTCAATTCATTTCTGTATATTAAAAAAGAAGAATGATTCATGACACGTAAATAAGCAAGCAAGAATATTGTTCATATAAACCCTTCAGATTGTTTAACGCATTTTGTGCTCTAGTAAATTGTCAGAGATTATTTTTAATGCTCATAATTTGCATCTGATGGTCAGGCAAACTAAATATAACTGATATCATCAACCCCCCTGGTGGCCCACGCTTCCGCCACTTAGCCGGAAACAAAATGTTGCCGTAGCACAGGTTAACCTAACAGTTGGAGCAGGGAGATGCGTGCAGCAACTTTCGAGCAGCAGTAAAAACTGTCAAAGCTATGAAGTTGGGTTTCTAACGGAGTATGGTAACAACGGCAGATAGGGGGACTGACGACGTCACTAACACTTTCAAACATGGCGTTACTCAAAATGGGCAGATCTGAGGGTCCCTCAATCAAATCGAATTGATTCATGAAATTCACGCCTGAATTACGAAACAAGTGTAGACACTTTGTTGGAACATGCAATAGAATCAAGTGGCATATATTACGTGGAAGAAATAACGGAGTTACATTTGACATTACATGGTGGTGCATCAAAGCTTTAACCACGCGCTCCTCGCTCAGGAATATAGTATCTTGACAACACGAACGCTCGTGATGGAAAGCCGCCTACCCACGAAATCTGCCACGTCTGGTTTGTAATCTTCTCTGCTTTACAGCGCGGTCGGATGAAGCAATTAGCATTTCTTGAAATTCGCTTCATATACAATACTTCGCAGCTTTGAAGTCAGGCGACACCATCGCCTTTTGCGCCAAGGTACCATTTCAAGGAATCAGGCACGTAGCCATGATTTTGTTTCGGGAAGGGGGGCGGGGGGCCCGCCCATGACAATATGCTGTATGAGGGGGAGGGGGAGAGGAGGTCCCAGCAAAATGAAAGATTTCGGGGAGGGGGGGGCGGGCCCCATGCCCCCCCCCCCCCCCTCTTCGGTTACGTGCCCTGCAAGGAGTATGTACCCCTTGAAAGAAAAAATAAACTGATTGATTGATTGCACGAACGCTGCAGAAATTTTCTATAATCATGTCTTCGTGCCCAGTCTTGTACACGTTACTAAAAAAGTAATCGATTACAATTACTATTACTCTTGGCTAAAAAGTATTCGATTAGATTACTTGATTACTCGACGGCAAAAGTAATTGGACATTACTTAAAGAAGTAATCGTTACTTTTCCGATTACTTTGTTGTGTGAAGACACATCTTTAGCGCTCATAACAATGAACTACGTCCAACCTATATTTCACATTTGCACAAGTGTTGAAGAAGAAAAACTGGCTCCCTCTTCGTGGTCGTTGCACTTTCACAATGCGGACACAAGCATAGAATTCGTTTGAAGATGTTTAATGATTTGGGCGTTCGCCAGTGTGTGTGTGTGGGGGGGGGGGGGGGGGGGAGCAGAGAGGGTTCTAGATCTTGTTAAGCTTGAGCAAGTGTTGTCGCTCAAAGTTTGCGTCGCTCATTTTATTATTCACATGTGGATGAGCTCGCATGTTATACAAAAGAGCAGCAGCTCCAGGATTCGAAACGGATCATGTGTAGTATCCATTAGCGGAAGAGATCGCCCCGACCACTTCTCAACTCGAAACATTGCTTGTAACAAAGACCACGTAGGGGAAATGGGGAAATATTTCAACTGCCTTTGTTATATTTTGCATCCGCTTTATACATTCTTCGGTTCTGGTTCTCCTACGGGCTGCGAGTAGGTACCCTAAGCAGGATTTTTATTTTTTTATTTCTGTGTTTGTGTGCGTGGAACAAAGGACTCACAAAGCTACATTCTGCTGCCTCAAACTTCGCCCTGAATGGCCTTTGTGACGGACTGTGGCTTCCCTGGGGCTTCCCACTCCCAGTCCCAGCTCGAAAAAAAAAAAAAAACGGACATTCCACAGAAACTGTACATAGAAAGAGATTAACCTCGTTTCCTACAGCTCCTCAAAAATCTTTTTTCCGTTCGAAAAAAAAAAGCCGATTTTATTTTTGTCATTTCATAAAAAAAAGGCGTGTGCCGGGGGGGGGGGGGGGGGTCCCGTGGAAAAATTGTAACGGTTACAAGTAATTTTATTACTTCAAAAAGTAATCAAATTACTCTTGTGATTACTGCCTAATAAAAATAATCAACCGATTACAAAATTACTCCAAAAAGTAATCGATTACAAGTAATTTGATTACTTGTAATGCGTACGGTACAAGTCTGCTTCGGCCATCGAGTCCGTCCGCCCTTTTTATTTCGCCTCTGTAGTCTATTAATTCTAGACAAACACGGCTAGACGAAAACCCCATCTCCACGGAATTTTGTAATCTTTCAAAGGAACGTCTGTCTGGAAGACCTTCAAGTTCCGAGGAATCTCGACGAAGCTCCATTATTGGTAGGGGATCATTTGGAAAAGAAAACATGGCCCTGCGCTCCTTCTCCCTCCCTGCGCTGAATGTTTGTCTTTTTTCTTCACGGCGCGCGGCGAGATGAGTGCGCTTTGCGTGCGGCTCACCAAGAAACCCCGGAAGCTCTTAGGACCATTAGTCACTTCCGCTGTACAAAATGCACACGCGCGCGCCCGCAGAGGATGGCTCGCATGGATCGGTGTAATGCAGCACCGGCGCCGACTCCTCGTTCTGGCAGATTTACGTCGCGACAGGCTCTTTGAGGATTTATGGAACATTGGAGACCACGTGGATCGCATAACGCGCGGGTGTGATGGTATGGGAGGGTAACAGAAAAGTGTGGCGGCACCGGTGGCTCCTTTCATTCGGCCGAGAACTTATGTACAGCGCAGTAGTCTGGGCAGGTGTGGGACAAAGGAAAGAAAAAAAAAAGGAGGCGATTTATGTGTCTCGCTTGTTGCCGTTTCGCTGTGTAAGTCTTGGTTCTGTCCGCCTGCTTCTATCAGTTGTAGAGGAACTGGAGGGAAGGGAAGCGACGGGTTAGGGGTGACGCAGGAAACTGTCGAGCATGTTTTGGACGGCGGTGAGCGTGGCAGTCAGGACCTAAAAATGGACGTCGTTGATGGCGGCTCAGCCCTTTGAAGTTTCATCTCTTTAAAGTTTGACGAAGGTCGCTTGTTTATGTTTCCCTTCGAACATTTTAAAGAGGATCTGCTGGGTTCTTACGCTAACGTACACTGTTAGCAAAAATGATGTATTTGGGTAATATTTGGTGGTAAAATACACCCGATTTGCAGTAATTCGAAGAAAAAATTACAGGATCAACAAGGAATAAACAGTCATCAGTATCCCTTGAAATCGCAAGAAGGTTGTTTTTGTTCACGAATACAAGCCCTTACTCCAACGAGGTACAGGACAGTAGAGCGATAAACTGGAAGCTGAAAGTGACTCCCGATTGGCCGCCGCCATGTTGCACATTTTTGACCACTACACACGTGACCATAGACTTTTACGTCTAGATTTTAACGATGTACCGCGCACAAATAATTGCTTATTGATCTTTAATAACAGTACCGACGAGATAAGTTATGTTTTGCTTGTTTTAATTCCTAAATGTGTTTTTACGACAAAACTCGGGCAACTTCGCAAGGCCTCCTCTAGATGCCGTCAGCCGGGGTGCTGTATTTTGAGTTGTTATCAAAGCTAGACACTGATTTCTGGGGCTAACAGTATTAAAAACATAGTTAATCATGTTTTTTTACATTGATCGCAATACAAATCTCGGCCCAGTTTTTGCGTAAAAGCCTCAGGATTTTGTACGGTCACGTGTCCAGTGGTCAAAATTGTACAACATGGCGGTATGCAAGTGGAGGACACTTTTTCCTGCTGAACGGGATACCAGTGTAGCGCGCGCAGTGTAACACGTCACCCCGAATCTCAGTGTCTCGTGGCACCCGTCACGAATCGCGTGGCGGTGAAACACACCGCTCTCGCTGTCGTTCCTGTTGTCCTTGTAGCTTGGGGGCTACAGGTGCCTCCCTTGGACAAGTGGCTATGGCCACTTGAGTGAAGTTCGTTTGGTGCTCTGTGGGTATTGGTGTGTTATGCTGATGCTTGGACGTTGGTGAATCGAAGGGGAGAAGAAAGCCGGTTTGAGTCTGTCGATTGTGACGGTTTCGCGTTTGCCTCGAAGCAACAGGGTATAGTATTTTGATGATTTTTCCAGGACAGGAAATGGTCCATCGTAGAGGTTTTCCAGAGGCTTCCGCGGTGCATCCTTCCTGACGAAAACGTGTGTAGCCTCAGCCAGTGCAGGATGTTGGAAAACCTTTGGTTGCGTTTGTTGGCGTGATGGAACTGGGCGAAGCGTTGACATTGCTTGCCTTAACTTGTGGACGTAGGATGCGGGATCCAGGCTGTCTGGTATGGTAGGCGGCTCGATCATGTCCGCAGGCAGGCGTAGCGGAGCACCGTAGACGAGCTCAGCCACTGTACTCCCCAGGTCAAGTTTGAGCGTTGAACGCAACCCAAGCAGCACAATGGGCAAGTTGTCGACCCAGGCATCGGGAGACGACTGCGTACGAAGTGCCGACTTTAGCTGCCTATGAAGGCGTTCGACTAGGCCGTTTGCAGCAGGATGGTAAGCTGTTGTGCGTGTACGGGAGCAGCCGAGAAGGGACGTGAGTTGACGGAATAGAGCGGACTCAAATTGGCGTCCTCGATCGGTCGTCACCGTGGAAGGCACTCCGAAACGGCTTACCCAGGTGAATAGAAAAGCTCTGGCGACCGTCTCGGCCGTTATGTTCTCGAGCGGGTAAACTTCAGGCCATCTGGAGAAACGGTCGACGCAGGTCAATAGATAGGTGAAACCGCGTGATGGGGGCAAGGGTCCGATGATGTCCACGTGCACCTGCTCGAAACGTAGTGATGGAAGAGGAAACACTCCAAGCTGTGTTCGTGTGTGTCGCTGTACTTTGCAACGTTGGCAGGCAAGACAGGAACGTACCCAATCACGAACGTCGGCCTTGACTTTGGGCCAGACAAAACGGTTCGTAATCAGCTCCTGCGTTGCACGGACACCAGGATGGCAAAGCGAGTGTAGCGACGTGAACACAGCACGACGTAAGTTTTCTGGAACGTAAGGTCGTGGGGTTCCCGTGGACTTGTCACAGACGAGGGTGACACCGTGATCTGGGAGAAATACGTCTTGAAATATCAGTGAAGTGCCGGCTTCGCGGATGGATGGAAGCTCGTCGTCATTTGTTTGGGCCTCTGCAAGCTCAGAATAGGTAAACTGTGTCTTCTCTGTAGCAATAGCGTTGAGGTCCAAACGAGACAGTGTATCGGCAGCAGTGTTGTCTTTTCCTTTCACGTGGCGCAAGTCGGTGGTGAACTCTGCGATGAAGGAGAGATGACGGCACTCTCGCGGGGAGTGGTTCTGACTGGGCGACTGAATAGCATGGACGAGCGGCTTATGATCTGTCGCGATGAAAAAATTGCGTCCCTCTAGGAAATGTCGGAAATGCTTTACAGCCAAGTAGGTAGCCAACAATTCTCTACCAAAAGTGCTGTAGCGTTTCTCAGTGTCTTGCAGCTTTCGTGAGAAGAAAGAAATGGGAGACCAGATGTTGTCGATCTTTTGCTGCAAGACGGCGCCAACAGCAGTGCTGGAAGCGTCGACCATCAGGCAAGTCAGTGCTTCAGGTGAAGGATGCACAAGCAAGGTGGCGTCCGCGAGTTCTTTCTTGACCTTGTCGAAAGCTAGTGCTGCCTCAGGGGGCCAAGCCAGAGGTGACTTCTCTGCGGTGGAACTGCAGAGTAGGGCTTCCAAGGGGTGTAGCAACACTGCGCAGTGTGACACAAAACGCCTGTAAAAATTGACAAGGCCAAGAAATCGTCGTAGAGCGCGCTTTGTTGTTGGAGGTGGACAGTCCAAAATAACCTGAACTTTTTCTGGCAGCGGTTTGATTCCTTGACTGTTAATTTGGTGGCCAAGAAATTCCAGTTGGGTTGCGCCGAACTGGCACTTGTCCGTGTTGATCACGATTCCATGATCGTGGAGCCTACCGAATACTTGTTCCAAGTGGACCTTGTGCTCATCCGGGTTCGCACTGGCAATGAGGAGGTCATCCAGGTAAGCGAAGCAGAAGGGGAGACCACGGATGACTTCGTCGATGAAACGTTGGAACGTTTGGGCCGCATTACGAAGCCCAAATGGCATCCGAACGTATTCAAAGAGGCCAAAAGGTGTTGTTATCGCGGTCTTCGGTATGTCGGATGGCTCAACAGGAATCTGGTGGTATGCCTTGATGAGGTCGATTTTGGAATAGATTGTTGTGCCCGTCAGAAACGATGTACAGTCCTGGACATTTGGGATGGGGTAACGATCCGGCACCGTTGCGGCGTTAAGGGCCCGGTAGTCGCCACAGGGCCGCCAGTCGCCAGACTTTTGGGCACCATGTGAAGGGCGGATGACCAGGGACTGGATGAGGGGCGCACAATGCCTAGTTGAAGCATATGCTCGAATTCTTCACGAGCGACGCGCAGCTTGTCTGGTCCAAGGCGACGTGGTCGGCAATGAACTGGCGGTCCGGTCGTGAGAATGTGATGCGTTACATCGTGCTTCGGCGCCTCCTCGAAGTTTCTTGGCTTGGTTAGGTCGGGATACTTCTGGAGAATTTGGGTGAACTCGTTCGGGGGCGGCTTCACGAAAGTTGGGCTGAGCGTTGGAGCGCGCGATAGGACTCCCGACACATACATGTTGGTGCTTGCATCGATCAGTCGCTTGTTCTTCATGTCAACGAGGAGATTGAAGTTTCGCAAGAAATCGGCACCGACGATCGCGTGTTCTACGTCAGCTACCCAGAACAACCACTGAAACCGACGTCTGAGACCGAGGTCCAGGGTCAGTGATTTTTGTCCATAGGTTGCGATGAGGGAAGCGTTGACGGCTTGCAGCGAAGATGTTTTGGTGCGATTTCTGCGATCGAAAGTAGAGGCAGGGATGACACTTACTTCTGCACCTGTGTCGACCAGGAAACGTGTGCCGCTGATCTTGTCGCGAACGTGGAAAAGGCGGCTAGTTGGCTGGTATGGGTCGCTGGCCGCCACTAGCGACCGCCCATCCCGTTTCCCTGGTCCCAGGAGCAGGGGGCCCGACAGTGGCGGGCCTCTGAGCCAAACTGTCGGTGGTATCGGCACAGCGACTTTGTAGAAGATGGGGGAGATGGTGAGTGTTGACGGGAGCTGTCGCGACCAAAGCGTTGGCCTGTACGGTCTCGCGAGTGCCGTCCCGTCGACCGAGCACGTTGGGAGGATTCCCGTCGAAGTTCGGACACCTCTGCCGTCAGTTTCTCCATGGCTTTCCGGAGTTCGGCGATGTCCGAAGTAAGGTCGGAAGTTTGCTGTGTTGCGCCGATGGTAGGGCTGTTGACCTCCATGATTCGGTCAGCTAGCTCGGCGAGTTCCAGGAGTGGAAGCCTGTGGGCCACAGCTAAACCGACGCGAACGGGGGGCGGGAGACGTTGTAAGAAAAGCTCTCGAAGGATGGCTGCGTCGATGGAGGCCGCCTTGTCGCCTAGCAAGTGTTGTAGGTGACGCAAAAACTGAGATGGCCGACGGTCACCCAGTTCTTCAGCGCTAAGGAGCTGCTGAAGGCGTCGCTGCTCTGAAGCGACGAGGCGACTGACCAGAGCCTCCTTGAGTGTGTCATACGGAGTGTCGCCGAGCGGCGAGAGGAGGACGTCTCTAACCTCGGTGGCGGCTTGGGGTGGGAGGGCGTCGATGAGGAGCTCGTACTGCCTTATCTGGGAGGTTATTCGGTGCAGGCGGAACTTGTTCTCCACCTGCACAAACCAGAGTGCTGGATCTTCTGCCCAGAACTTAGGAAGAGTCATGACAGCGGTAGCTCCAATGGCGAGGGGGCGACTTGGTCAGCTCCTGTAGCCATGGCGGCGGATGTCCGGGTCACCAGAAATGTAGCGAGCTTGGTTTTATGTAACTACATTTATATTTACAATATTTACAAATGGTTGTTAGTTGCAGCAGGAGCCGGCCACCGTAGAACGTCCGTGCAACACGTCACCCCGAATCTCAGTGTCTCGTGGCACCCGTCACGAATCGCGTGGCGGTGAAACACACCGCTCTCGCTGTCGTTCCTGTTGTCCTTGTAGCTTGAGGGCTACACCAGCTTATCGCTCTAACCCTCTACCTCGTTGCCTTACGCGCTAAAGACGTCAGAAAACACCAACGAGCTCTTTGACAAATACCACCCTCCAGTCCACCCTATCGCCATTATCGGCCCGAATGATCCGGATGTAGCCCGAATGCTCGGGATGCAGCCCGAATGCTCCGTCGACCATGTTGGAAATATCGTCTGTCTAACGCTGGAATATCGACACTTGTTGAACGTGAGTTACCAGTTTCTTCCTTACTTTTCAGAGAAAGTACATCAGAACTTTTAAATGCGCTGTATAAGAACTTCAGCTTGATTTACTCGCGTCAATATATGTGCCTAGATCAGAACTATAGCCGGCTCTGTAAGTTCGTACACACTCAATCGGCCCGACAGAAACGGCGACTGCGAGTACATTTCGTCGCGGTGGTTTTGTAAAAAGGACGGCTTCCATTCACCAAATATCAGTCGAACATTCTTTTCGACTTCAAGAGTAACTATGTAATATTTAGTTAACGAAGCTTCTTTAGTTCTTGTTTTTAAAGCCGACAAAAATTTGAAGCGGGCAGAAAAACAAGAGTTACCCAATAGCGCGAATCTCTTGCGAAGGAAATTATTTATAACGTTTTTGATGTTGCAGAAATTAAGCTGTGCATTGAACCGCGTGAAATATTCAGACATAATAATAGCTATCACATCAGTTGACTTCAGATGTTTGGATTTGAAACAATGGAGAACAAAAAGAAATACCAGTCTAAATATTTCGATGCATTAACGTGTGGGCACCTACTGAAAACTAAAAAGAATGTTTCATTCCAGGAGAAAAAAAAAAAAAAAACTACGATCGGCTGGCAATTTACCTGGATAATACAGAGCTGCAACATGTTTCTCGCGACAACTATTTTGGTGTTCTTGTTTAATAAGATATGCTTTGGAAAAGTCAGATTAATAGTATTTTTTCAAAGCTGCATATGGATGTTATACTTTACTAAGGGCACGCGAATATTTTGATTTTAGTATTCTGTTAATTATTTACTCCGCGTTTATACACAGTCAGCTTACCTTTTGCGCAGAGTCTTGGGGAAGTACCTATCCTACGTACCTAGATCACGTTAATCGTCTACAGAAACGTGAGGTAAAAACTATTTCGTTTTCGAGAATTACTGATGGAAGCCGACCTTTATTTCAATGAATACACGTGCTACCTATACGCTTGGTATAAAAATTAAAAATCGCTTAAGTAATACACAAAATTATTGCTACTAATGAGGCATTGTCCCTAATTCTGTTTAAAAGCCCAATAAGACATACGAGGAGCCGTAAATAATAATCAATTTAATCTACCGTTATGTAAAAATGCATATCGTGAAATTCTCATTGAATTTACCGATGCATTGATCTGGAACGCAATACGTACGGATATAAAGCAGAAACCTAACTTGTTGCAGTCATTAAAAAACAGAACTCTTTTTTAACATTGAAGTGCGATATTGTAATTATGTCATCATGTACCTAAGGTAAATGCATTCGTTGTAACAGCTTACGTACCGCACTGTGAAACGAAGTTTATGATTGAGACCCGACACAAGCCACAGTTGCTATGGGTGCAAACAATTGTTGTATAATTGAATGACTGTTTTGAAAATAAGATAATCTGAATCTAATCTAGTCTGAATCTGAAAGACCAATACTAAGCGTCTTTCAGTACCATGAAAACGAAAAGTTAAAACAAACATAATAAAATCAATAACTTCGAGATATTTCAAGCCTGCCTCGATTAACAAGAAGAGAGGGTGGGGCTAGCAGGCACTGCGTTTGCTTAACGAAAACAGGCTGATGCTGTATAGTGCATGCAAAAAGAAAGTCGAAAGGCATTGCCAAAAGATCCTATAAGTGTGCCCTCAGGCCCCTCACCCCGTCACTATTATCTTTTGCTTTTGCGGTTGTATGACGCTGGCTAGGAAACATAGTGGGGCGAATTAGCAAACCGTTTGAAGGGAAGCGTCCTTACTTCTGATGGCAAATGTGCGGAACAATTCCATCTTTGTAGGTTACTGCAGACCCGTGGGTGGCGTCGAATACTAAGGCGATTCCCAGTGGGCTGTAATAGCTTGCACCCATCTTTGGTCATATGCGGGCACTTCGGCATTTTCGTCTACATGACCCCCTTCTGATGCAGAAGCTTCCACTATACTATCGCCGCTGGCTACTTTACACCTCCGACATAACTGCGGCATTTGCTGCAATCTCCAATGACAACTTTGCGAAAAAGGCAACAGGCCTGCCCATTCTGAAGTCAACTTCACCCTTCGGCCGACAGCTGCCTTTCCTGTGAGTGGCTGCGTGGCTGAGTGTATTTCATGTCCGTTTTGTCGTTTTACATTTCATTCATCCGCTGCTAAGTAGGAGAGCACATGTTCTTACAAATATTATTACCCTCCCGACTGGCCGGAAAAGAATACTTCATTTTATATCCTTATGCCTTCCCTTTTGTCCGCTTCCGGCCACAAATGAAATGAGCACTACATTAATGGCCCTCCTATAACATTTGAACGGGTTCGGATTTTGCGCAGAAACTAACTTTATAGAACGTTGGAAATACGGAGGGACAACGTTTTTCAGGATACAAGTAGCTTAAAATTACAAATGACAAACACAAGCAATCCATCATCGGTCTTTGACGGATATGGAAAAATTCAATGATTGGAGGGTTGGAGCGAAGCGGCTCGAAAATTGACTGTGGGTTAGGTTCATGGCTGCTAACGCTGATGATGCACACGCATTGTCACCTTATCATAGCATGCGGTTCCGAACTTGATTGGCGTTGCCAATGAACCTGCGCTGTTTTTAATTCAGCCCCAGTTAAATGTCTCGCACCAGCGCAGGGCAATGTTTATCATGCACTATGCTGTGCCCTGCTGTAGATAGACTCGTTTGTATTTTTGATTAGTTTAGGACGCATAACAGCTGGTCTATTTAATTACGGAACTCTATGGGAAGCGTGCGACAAGACAGTGGCGTCGCGTTGCGGCTTCCAGCAGAGTCGTTTGGCGGGAACATCAGTTGGATCGGCGCGCCCACTTAGGTGTCGCACGCTCTCTATTATCACTCCACAACCAATCAGATTGCGGCATTATTGTCGCACGCTTTTCATTATCGCTCCGTAGCCAATCAGATTGCGGTGTTACTAATTATGAAGTCCCAAGAAGGAATCAGGCAGAGCATGAACATAATATGCCCTGCCGTTCTCACTGAACAAAGAACTGCAGGGCTTATTATATTCATGCGCTGCCTGATTGCTTCTTCGGCCTTCAGAATGAGTAACGCCGCAATCTGATTGGCTGCGAAGTGATAATGAGAAGCGTGCGACAAGACAGTGGCGCCGCGGTGTGGTTCCCAACAGAGTCGTTTGGCGGGAACATCAGTTGGATTGACGCGCCCCCTTTAGGTGCCGCACGCTCCCTATAGCCGGGGTTACACTGCCTATAGGGGAGAATTCACTGGCGGCCATAGCTGTGTGCTCGAATGCTGAGCGCGTGCTGATGGCGAGCTTCCACAGGTTCTTTTGCAACGTAGATTCCGCACCATCAAGAGTGCCGGTCTTAGCAGCCTATTGATGTGAGCTCGTTCTGAGCATGCGCTCTAAACAGCACCCACAATAATGGCGTCCAGTGAATACTCCCTATACATTATACAAACGACAGTCTGCAAACATGAGTCACCGCAATATCCTTGGTTCGAGTGCCTAGTGCTAGGATTCTTCTTGGCATGCGGCATTCGAAGCACGGATCTTGCGGTTACTCGCGTTCGAATCTGTATGCAAACTTTCTTTTGTATAATGTGTAAGCAGTGTGACCCCCGCTTGTGAGCAGTGTGTTCGAATCTAGAAAAGTTGCTTCAACCTGCCTTCTCCGCTTTTTTTTTCGTTGAGACCGTCTCGGCACGTACACCGCGCTGCTACTTCTTTGTCGCCTACTGCTTGAGATTGCACAGTTCATTAAGACGCGTATAAACTTCAACCGGGTTAGAAAACGCTATGTGTACAGAAAACATCAGGCGATAGTTCACCACGGCCGAATTTTGTGAGAGGCGGCACACAAGCCGTCCTGGTCCACAAAAGTCATCTGCTGTTATTTTTACGAGTGTTCTATAAAGAAGAATATGCTAATATCTGTGTTCTTTGTGCATCTTGTGTATTAGGCTGCCTCTGTTTTGAACGCTTGCTACATTTAGGCTATACAAACTACAGTCGAAATGCTGCGAGCATTCAAAATCAATGCAACTGAAATCTGACAAGCAAATCGAGTTATAGATTGCCCGACGCGAATAAAAGATAAAAAAGAAAAACACACTACAATGAACTGCTACTTGGAATAGTAAGAATGGTGTTTTAATAGCATGGACAACCGTTTGGTTTGTCTACTACCCACCATACCCCAATTCATGACTCGTATTCGTTACTTCCTAATAAAGTTTGTAGGGCTTCAGTTACTTGCTTTGAACAGTAATTATCCTAGTAATAAAATAGCTTTTAAGCCTGAGGCAAAGTAAAAGAAAATTTGCTCTACAAAAGCGTCAACCTGCCTGTCAATCTTTTTGCTACACAGAGGACGTGCTTTCTTTATCGAGCTTGGGACTGGTACGAACTTGCCGTACACAGCGTTAGCAATAAGTTTCTGGTTCAGGAAGATACAGCAGACTGGTATCATCATTGATACCAGTCTGCTGGTATCATCCATTCACTCCTTCTCAAAGAGCATCACCAGATGACTTGTTTCCTTTGCTCAGTGTACCGGCGGAAACAAGCTTCTGGACAATAGTATGCCAAATGGGGCGGTCTTGTTGCAACTCTCATAATAATTACAAACACTATTTAGTCAAGTGTTCACTTATCTCTTGAAAAAAGTGGTTTGGGGTTTGGACTGATAATGTTGACCAGAGAAAACATTTTTTTTATCTGGAACATGAAGCGAATATCAGGTCTTCAATAAGACTACCACTATACACCATTCCAATATTTTCAATTTATCAGCCCAGCGTGTGACATCCTCAGCCCAGCACGGGCAGGCTGGTCACTTCGGAAGCGAGCAAATCACGCGCTATACGCACGAACACTGAAAATGGAACCGTTCAGGAGCCCTTCTTTGGAAAAGCCCATATTCTGTTCAACCCTAAACTGAGACTCCAGCCAAAGCTAAATTCGCAGACTTTATTTCAAATTTTAAAGCGAAAACGTTGAATTGATAATTGCTCTATCTCTGGTTTACAGTCTATCGTGAAATCGCCATTGTGCCCGTGCACGCGGTCACAAAAACTCGTGTAGCGCAGCTCCAAATTAGAGTGCCTTCATACACACGCGCGTTTTTCTTGAGTGGTGACATCTCACCCATTTTCTCCCAATCATTTTTTATGAATTTTGAAGTCGCGTAATCGGTGTCACTGCAGCTCAGCGCAGCTTCTGGCTAATGCACAGACGCCATTTTACCGCCCAAGTCACGCACCGAGTGTGCGAGAGCGTCACGCGCTGGCACATTCAGGGCAACAATGGATGTATTCACCCTCAGACGAGACAGATATGTAGGCACCATACTCCAAATGTTCACAGAGCGCTACCCTTTGGTATAACGGGACACGGTGGTCCCCTTCCTCGACCGCTATACGCGCATCACTGTGCTGCCCTCTATGTTTACGCTACCAAATCGGTCCCGGAACTTTTAGAGCGCATCTTAGGCGCCCGTTTCCGGCAGGGCGGCATCGCCGTCGCCGTCGAGCGTTACCGTGAGGTCACGTGCCCCCCCGTGAGGTCACGTGACCCCAGTGAGGTCACGTGACACTGTGAGGTCACGTGACTCCGTGAGGTCACGTGACCCCGTGAGGTCACGTGACCCCGTGAGCGGGGACCCGTGAGGTCACGTGACTCCCGTAAGGTCACGAGGGTCGCGTGATGTCACGGGGTCACGTGACCTTACGGTTATACCGACGGCGACGCGGCTTGGAGGGAGGAGTATCAGGCAGGATGAGGAAATGAGGAGGGAGGAGGGGTATACCTTCCCCTCAGTACCCTTCCCTCTTCCTCCTCAAGAGCTGCGCTTTAATTCGGCGTTACAGGGAGTTGTAAACGGCTTTCATTTTTTTTTATCACACCTCGTAGTATTTTCTTACACTTCTATTACTTGGATTCGCAAGCTGCGAATTCAAGTAATAACTAAAGAATCTATATTTAGTCGATACAGCCTTGAGAGGAGACGGAGAGTGAGGAAGACGATCAAACGCTTTGAAAACCTCTTGGAAGCTGGCATTGATTTGTGACTTTGAATCGAGGTTAGTATTCAGATTACGAGACAATTGAAATAGTTCTGGTGTCGCAGAATAACCCTGACGAAAACAGTGCTGATTGTGAAAGAAGTTGTTACAGGTTAAGTGATTCATATTTTTAGAGTAGATAATAAATTTTCACATTTTACATGAGATGCAAGGTAGCGATATGGGACGATAATTACCAGGATCGAGCGATCACCGCTTTTGTAGACATGAATGATGTGGCCTATTATTTTAATACATCTGAATGCAGCCTTCTGTCGATGATAGGTTAAAGATTAACTAAAGAAATAAGTAGGGATATTTCTGGTTTTTGCGAGTGCTTTTGTGAGAAATGGTGTCAGGGCCGGGGGAAGAAGATATCTTGAGGTTATTGATAAGCTTCGAAATGGCATCTGCAGTGACAGTCACAGGTGGCATGGAAGGAAAATAAAAAGAGAGAGGGAAGGAATGCTATTTGGGGACTCACAACTTATGACCGAGGAAAAATAATCATTTATTACTGCCATGGCAAGTTCATCGGGCACAAAGGCACCATCCTCGTTCAGTAATTTGATAATTTGGGAGACGGGTTCAGTGTTAAGGTTTTCCAAATTTAGTTCGAAGATTGTTTGGCAAGTCCAGATAAAAGTATTCCTTCTTAGAAGGTTTAAACAACTTAATGTGTTCTTTTAGGAAAAAAAATCTTCTCCCATACAGATCAGGAGCCAGTGTACTTCGCTCGACGAAGATGGCGTTTTCGTCATTGAGTGCTTTCAACATTTCATTATACTACGACCTACCAGAATCCCCGTCAATACGTAATTGGAACATATAAATTGTACACGTCAATTACTTTTTGTTTATATAACAAACAGTCGTCCTCAACAAAGAGTGATAAATACAGGGTGTCACACAAAAAATTTACAGGTTTTTTTATTGCAAAAATAAACTAGGCATTGCCGAAAGCTCATTCCCACCCAAGGGTAGCGCTATAGGTCACAACCAGTTACCAAAGTTTCAGTCTGATCCAATACCTTAATCAAAAGTTATAAGTGATTTTCTGAAAATTTCAATGGGAAAATGGCGGCCGACGGAGTTTTCGAATACTTGGGGCTCTATAACACAGAAACCGAAAACGGGCAATAATAGGCTCCCCTTTTCCCATTGAAATTTTCAGAAAAACACTTATAAGTTTTGATTGCAGGTTATTGGATCGGGCTGAAACTTGCATCTGGTTGTGAACTCTAGCGCAACCTTTGGGCGGAGAATGAGCGTTCGGGGATGCGTAGTTTATTTTTGAGGCGAAAGAACCCTGTAAATACTTTTTGGTGACACCCTGTAGAAGTAGAAAAAAAGTAAAAAGAAAGAAAAAAGGTAGAATGCTTATTAATAATACTAACACAATTTGCTTGTTGAAGTCACGAAGAACCTAAACGCGGGTGACTTAATCTAGCATAGACGCTTTACACGCGCGCCAGATTACAGCCGCTATTGCTGAGCTTCTCGTGTCTTACATAGATACCAAGCCACTGAAGCGGGCTTTCGCGAGCCTCCACAAAGGCAAATGCTGATGAGTAGGACGCAGTAGAATCTAAAATGGCAATAACCTCTCCCTGCTGTGGTAATGGTGTAGCGAAATGATAAAAATAAGAGGAAACAAAAATTGAAGGTCGGTTATGGCGGCTTCCATGCGCAGCTGCTGCAAAGCGTCTATGCGCAAAGTTATTAACACATTTATTATGGTATAGATTGGTAAGACCAGGTATGAAAACAGTAGATTAAACAGCTGATCGGGTGGTGAAACAAGGACCAGATCAAGGATATTATCATCGCGTGTAGGCTTATCAATCACTTGAATGAGATTGAACAACATTCGTTCGTCAGGGAAGTTCTTGAATTTTGTGATGTAGATGTTAATAGCTGCGCCAGTTAATTTCAGAAAATTTTAAATCACCAAACAGTAAAAGACTTGATGTTGGGGAATCGGTTATTTCGTCCTGACAGTCCGTGAGCACGTATTTCGCTAAAAGGCAAAACGGTGGTCGACGAACGCAGCAATGACCAGCTACCCAATGAAGTAGCACAAACTCACTCGCAGTAATGTATTGTGGTTTCTTGACCAGTGATGGAAAGTATTTGTGTTTTATCGGATCATCTTCTCCCGTGTATATCTGTATCCGCGATGATTGATAGCTAGAGCGCCTACGCGTAAATAATTATATATTCTATTGAAAACTCTACCTTTTAGTGCTTTCAGTACTATCATGGTAATCCTCCAGTTATCGATCGATCAGCATTCTTGATGAGAATAACCTGGTGAACGTCATGCAACGACAAGAAGTCTTTGGATCTAGCTCGGGGATTTCACACCTGAAGTGGACGACACTACCTTTCACCGTCAGGAGGAGCTATGGCATCGAAACATAGGCTCGCATGGACGAGTCAGTCGGTTACCTGCAGTCATCGACACTGTACTAAGGAATTCTAATTTCAATTGCGGCGTACCAACTTCAATCGACCGATGTACGATTTTGAGAGCCCAGCTCTGAGGGCCCGTTGTACCGCTTGACGCGTCTGTATTACCGGCGCGAAGTATATGAATAATGCGCGGGCGTAACCACGCGTTGCCTTATTGGAAAATTTCTCCACTAAATTTAGAGGGAAAATTTACGCTAAATTATTCTGATACAATTAGCAGGGGGAAATTTCCCCGTTAAATTTAGCGAAAACACTTCACCTCTAAACTAAGCGGGAAATTTAGCAAAAAATTTCAGCTAAATGGGAGGGGAGCAGGAGAGGAGGAGGGGAGGGTATGGAGGGGAGGAGGAGCGTACCCTCCCTCCTCCTCCTCAAGAGCTGCGCTCCGATTCGGCACTTTAGGATATTGTAAACGTCTTTCTTTTTTTTGTGTGTGTACAGTGTATCAAGACATTTACTTTTATTTAGAGCGAACATGGATCGAGTACCTCGATGTTTACGCTTCAGAGACTGCTTTCGGCGCGCATCAGCGTCCAAAATGAACTATGCGGAAGGCGACAACACGTTTCGCAAACTTACGCTTGGGAAGGAACGTTTCTTCTCGGGTCTGCGTCAGCTGGTCGAGATAGATGTGACTGTCTTCGCGCCTAGAATACACTCGCGAAAGCTGAGAGCGGACGCCTGGGCCGGAGATGGATTGCGTTGTTCGCACTCTCTTTTATAGCGAGCCGCGTTCACGCGACGTGCGCGTATACTTTGCTGATGCCTGGAGTGCTGAAAAATGTCCCTTTTCGGGCTCGTGTCCCGGGACTTGAAGAGTGGATTCATGCGCGACATGCTGCTCACTTTCGGAGAGAGGATCGCTCTACGGGATGCGTGGGACGAGCTTGTGAAAGGTTTCGTTGCTCGCAATGGGTGTTATGCTTTGCATTTTTGTTTTGATTTTCGGCTGTAGATTCATGAACTAAATTTGAACAATATCATGTTAAAATAATCCTCGAAGAAAAACATGTAGTTGCCAATCAAACAGCTGGGAGCCTAATGCAGCGTCATAAACCGCCTCCTGATGAATGAAT
This sequence comes from Ixodes ricinus, assembly GCA_037355805.1. Classification (NCBI taxonomy): domain Eukaryota; kingdom Metazoa; phylum Arthropoda; class Arachnida; order Ixodida; family Ixodidae; genus Ixodes; species Ixodes ricinus. The sequence goes on from JAZHYW010005573.1 coordinate 77,458, forward strand.
GTTGCATGTGGGCTCCTAATTTTTCGTAAAGACGTGAAATGAACACTCCGCTATTTAAATATTTATAAATATACGCGCGATGTGCTTAATGTTTAACATAGTCTTATTGGGTCGGCTATATTATATTTTAACGGCAGAGGGTATGCTAGTTAAAGGGGGAATAAACGGGTCCGAAGAGAACTTAGTGCGGGGAGTAAAATTGAGTGTCCGGGATTAAATATGTTTGCGTCTCATCAATAAACGAAACTAGTTGTGTTACATGAGCCATGATAGACCGGTCATACCGCAACAGTCAGTTAGAATTAAAAGGGCGGAAGTGGTTTTCTGTTTAAGCTCCTGAGTAACGTTCGTTGCCCGCCTGGTCGAAGTGGCCGTCGTTAATCCGCCTCGAAGAACCCTCCCAGATAAGCCCGTCCCCATGGGCGAGCTGGAAGTGGCGACGATGACCAGAGAAGCATCCGCCAAACAAGACGGCGGAAAAGGAGCACGCCTCATTGTTTTACAATGTTTGCTCGGCGCATTGACTCCACCGGCAACACGCGGCAATTGCGGGCGCCTTTTGCTGCTCCGAAGAAAGTTTGCGGAGAAGGAATCTGCGAGGTTCTCCTCTCCAGAAAGGGCCCTTCAAGAGCTATATTTTCTGACAAGAATCGCCGGCTTGCCGGGCGCTTGTGTGCCGTGAGATTAAGCCGGAGGGGGCCCAGTAATGTATGGCCCACACTGCCCTCGGCCGAGGAGAGGGAACGTGCTGCTGGAGCCCCGGTTGACTGGGCCCTGCAGTAGGCGTTCGTTGAGCCCGGCACTGCCGAGCCGATATCTTTGATCGGTCTTTTTGTTTGCGCTCCACGCGTTCCCATGATCGCTAAGCTCGCATAATAAGCGACGCCTCCGTATCATAACGGAACGCGACGCCGCTTATCCGTACTGAAATGCACTTCGCTCAACCGGAGGACTGCATTTTTTTTTTCATTTCTACTTTTGAATTGGCGGTATGACTACTTTATTGCAGTTAAAACAAATCTTGATCATCTATTTGGGTGGGTGAGGCAGCGTTAGACGGTGCCACGTAGTTACAAACTGGAAGGGATGAGGCACGCCTATACGAAAGGAATATGCAATGCGCGAGACACGGCAACACGACAACCGCGCTTGTTATTGTTTTTAATTTTTTTCTAACACATCTAGGGACATTAAATTGTAACACCCAAGTTTGTTGTCCACGCGTGGACCTTCCACACGCATTGATAGCTTTGTTGACTGAATCCCAGCTGTGGCGCTCCATGCACTTTCTTTTGTCCCACAAGTAGTTATTTTGTTTTGCTGGAGCTGACTTTGGCAGGCTGTGAAATGAAGTATAGTTACAATTGCTACCCAATTGCGCCAAATGTACTTCGCAGACAAATTGAGAATTACCTATTAATTTTAAAATGTAATAAAATTGACAAAAAATTACTTTTGTTTGAGAGGCGCCTGACTACACTGACGTTGATCTGACAGCCTTTTTCCACGCTGATATGAGTTTGTTAATCCCTTGCTTCACCATTTGATGATTCACTACACAACGTTTTACATTCATCCCGCTCTGTGGCCTCGTTTTAAAAATTGTATAAATCGTATTCTCAAATTGTAAGGGTGTTATTTTGTTATTTTGCCACGCCACTTAAATCGCTAAAGCGCTTTTTTGTTTTTTGGTAAGTGGCAGTAATATAAAAGTATATATTGTATGAACGCTGAAAAATAATCTAATGAAGACCGACACTTTAAGTATAAGCCAATTATATTATTCTGAAATTGGCAGTTGATCAGCTCCAGCCCTGAAGACCGGTCCCAACTGAGGAACAGGAGCCAGACTGGCGGCGCGGGACCATGACATCCTGGACTGGGGAAGCCGCCCACCTGGGGACGACCTACAAGCTTTCGTCGGCTCAGAATTCAATAAAGCTTAGTCCTGCTCCTCCTGGCAGACATAAATTGTGGTAAGGTAAATAATATATCCACAAAAAATCTAAATTGTTTCGATATTTTTTATCTCTATTTTGACATTGGAAAACGGCGCACTCGCACTTGAGTCGGACGGTTCAGACTATACACGCGAAGCCACAGCGCATGTGCTGTCGTGGCTTTGCACTTTCAATCACAAGAGCGGAGTCTTTGCGCTTTCAAAGCTCCACGAGCTGCAGAAGGGCAAGGAGACAAACGTCCAGCGGTTTTTCTTTCCTGTCAGTGAGTTCATATAAATAATATTCACCGTGACAAAGCCATGACAAAATTATTAGTAAAAAGTAAATGAAACTTTGCCGTCACTGATGTCAAATTAATTATTCCAAAATTACATTTGCTTCTACTCAAAAGTAAGAAACTCCAGTTTTAAATCGAATCACTACTTTAAGGTATTAATTAAATTTATTTAACTCAACGACAGCCGAAGGGTAATTGTCGTGAAAAATACGCCCATTAAAATCCTAGAAGCTACAAAATGTACTCATCAGAATTGAATTTCAGTTTGTGATTCAAGAGATTAGGTGTCAAATAACTTCTAAGTT